>WHYT01017756.1:308033-318833 GCA_009806455.1 Tetrax tetrax
TTGGAGCTTGGAGCCCGTGAAGGACCCCGCACCGGGGGAGGTGGATGCCTGAATGCGGCTGTGGCCCGTGGAGGGCCCGCTGGGACAGCCGTTCTGGAGAGACTGCACTCCGTGGAAGAGATAACCTACGCCGGAGCAGTTTAATGAAGGACTGTGGCGTACGGGTGGGACCCCACACTGGAGCAGGGGAGGGATGTGAGGAGTTCTTCCCCCAACTGTGAAGCAGCAGCGCAAAACAACGCATGATGGACTGACCGCGACCCCCATTCCCTCTTCCCCCCTGTGCCGCTCGGGGGGAAGGTAGTAGAGATAATGTTAAGCTTTGGAAGAGGGAGGGGTGGAGGTGTCTCATTCTCCTGCTAGTTGTAGTAATAAATGAATAGTTTTCCCCAAGTCGAGTCTGTTTTTGCACGTGACGGTAACTTTAAGGATTTCTCCCTGTCCTTATCTCAAACCTCGAGCCGTTTTTTCTTAAATTATCTCTCCCTATTCTCTCGGAGGGTGGGGGGAGTGAGAGAGAGAGTGCATAGTCTAGTCCCGATCGGGGCTGAACTACGACAACAAGGTGTCTGTTGCAGTTTAAAAACACACAATTAAAAAGACCCTTTATCAAATTTGTGCAAATTTGCTTGTAAGCATTTCTTTTATTGACATGAGATTGATTGAGTAAAAAGGTGCACTCTGGTCTTCGAGGCAGCTGTTTCCATTCAGATCTGTGCCTCTGCAACTGAGAGTGTGATCTTTGCTGCAAAATCACAGCTCAACGTTAAGGATCTTCTCTGTCCTCCAGCACTGGGCCCCACGGTATGGGGTAGGCGTGTTACAGGAATGGACCAGATTCATCACGGATGGGATTCCCTTTTCTGTGGGAGGAAAGAAAAAACAGGGGACACTCCAAGCTGGAGCAGAACCCCGCAGTAGTGCTGGATTTTTCTCTGAACCTCTGTCTATCCCAGGGTAGTGCCGAGAAGCACAACGTGGCATGGCCAAAATTGACAGCTTCCATAATGGGCTCTCCACTGCTGGGGGACAAGGACCTCCCCTGCATCGTGTCCCCACAGGCATGGCCAAGATGCTGGCTCCTGCTGGCTCATCTTGGATGTGTGATGCTGCAGGAGGGTGACCAAGCTGCCTGAGTCTTCTTAGATAACCTTCTCCTGCCTGTCTGAGCCTGAACCCAAGGGGGAAAAACACAGCTTGGGAGAACTTATCACTTTTCAAATGGGGCTGCTGGCAGTGCTGAGAGCAGCAGCAGGAAGTGTGGTTGCATGTGAAAACTAGCAGATTTGAAACAATATTCACTCCAAGGGATTACACAAATAATAACCCAGTGACAATGGAGCTATTTACTCCGTTGACATTATGAAGAAAGCATCTCCTTTTATCTACTCATGGTGGTTAGCGGGTTCGTCTCTCTACAGCCTCTGTTGCTACTTGCTGCTTCCCTTGATGCTTCTCTCTGGTACTTTTGTTCCAGCTTTCTTTAAAAAGCTGTTTATTTGAGGAGGGTACAGGCTTTGTGCCAGAGAAGGGCAGCTGCAAACACACACTGTGAGCAGCCTCACAGATGCTTGAGCCTGTGCATATTGGCTGCCAATGACTTATGGCCCCAACAAAAGGGCTCTCCTTCAGCCGACCCTACACAAAGGCGAACCACATAGAATCTGTAGCATGGGAAGAGGCAGTGGTTCCGTTAGAGGTAGAGATAGTGTCCCATTAACAGTTATCTCCTTGCGGCTCTCGTGTCTGGGATGACCATGCCAGCTATGATGCTCACTCAGAAGGCTTCTGAAATAGCTTCTTCTACGGTGAAAGAAGCAGCATCGTGCAAAGCCGTGCAAAGGGGGATGCATTTGTGTCCTCAGCATATGAGGCAGACAGGCATGTCTGAGCATGCTGTGGGGATGGGACTGAGTTGCAAGGCTGCAGCTGAGCAGTGTGCTTGCAGCACCTCGGTTCCCTGCAAGTGATGCTTTCCTTGGCTGCAACGCAGACCCATAACCTCTCCCTGCTTTGCTGGACCCAGCCATCTGCAGGTCACCCGGGCTGGCTGCAGGGCTGTGAGAAGGATGATGATCCCATCAGCCTCCTGTTCATAGAATCACAGAACGCTTTGGGTTGGAAGGGACCTTTCAAGGTCATCGAGTTCAACCTCCCTGCAAGGATCAAGGACACCTTCAACTAGATCAGGATGCTCAGAGCCCCATCCAATCTGGCCTTGAATGTTTCCAGAGGTGGGGCATTCAGCTTCTTGTGAGACATGAGAGCAAAACTGACCATGAATTTTCCCCAAAGGGCTGATGTTTCCAGGGCACAGGTTTCTCCACATCTTCAGGTGGATATATTTTTGCTTGTTTTATTCTGTTTTGTTTGCACATGCCTATACTTCTCCATCCCCTGTAGGTCTCACATATTCCTTACAGTAACTCACCAAGGCAGGTCGTGTAACGGCATACAAGAGATCATGGCAATGGTTTAGGCTTCAAAATTTAGACTTGGGGGATGACTGCACAATTCATAGCTCTATCAAAAGTACCTTGTTATTGTGTTTATGGAGGATTTATCATACTGTTCATGGCATACGAGTTGCACATAACCCTTAGAAAAGCCATCAGACTATAACACCTCCCTTTCTTCAGGGGTGATACAAGGTAGACAGATCTGGTAGCCCTTAGAGTAGGAGATGTAAATTAATCCATTATCTTTCCAGAATTTGAACACCACTGGACTGTGCAGACTCCATGGTCGTGGTCTACCCAGCCTTGAAGGTCTGTATCAGGTAACTAACCCCGACCAGTGACTGGCTGGTGTGCCCCAGTTTGCATCTATACTCCCTGGACCAAACTCTCCTATTTGTAGAGAAAGAGCTAGTTCGCTGTCCAGAAAGCTCAGCTGGGACCAGCAGCAAAAGACTTTTATGATGTGATCCACTGCAACACTTGCCAATTCAAATCCACCAAAACAGCTGTAAGGCAGCAGAAACCTTTGGTCACTAGAGGTCTAGGCAATATGAATAGGATTTATTACACTAAATTTAAGCCATTTAAAAACTACAGATCAAGGTTAGAGTAGTAATTTTGGGTTCCTCTATAGACAATTTGTGGTTACCTTCAGAGAGCAGCTTAGGTAGGCTCTGAGACATCTAGGCTGAATTGCCCTTTCAAGGTGCTTCTCCATCCCCTAGAGTGGGAATCTAAATGTCTTAGAAACATTAGGCCAGACTGCTAATTTTTAGATAGCCAAAGGCAAATAAAAAATTAGTTTCAGTGACTCTCAGTAGTGTCTGGTAGAGACCATGGAAGGTAAAAAGTTCAACTGTCCACCTGCTGAACCACATAGTCTCTCTTGTGCAGTGAATTTTGTCTGTCTGAGGTTAAAGACAACCTTTTTGCAATTGGCTTTATTGTTGCAATGATCTCCCATTATCTTAAAGGTCTACTTCTGGGAGGGTTTTTATGCTTCATTGTTGATTTTAATTTAAGCCAAAGGACCAAAATAATTTTAAAAAAAAGGACATTACCACTGTTCCACCAAACTTACATGAAGTCAAGGCAGATTTTGATGAAGTGTCTTCTGGTCCTTCTGCACTGCTGAAAGGATTCACTGAGTGCTCTGCGAGAAGCAATGACCTCCCCTCACCCACTCGCTGGGTTAGGGTCCTGGAGGCAGTTATATGTTGTATTAGGGAGCTGTAAACACAAAGAAGTGCTGCTCTTTCAGCTACTACAGACAAAAAAATTCTGGATCTTATGACTTCCTGTCAATAGAAAGGCACATGTGTTTTCTATCTGCTGATAAACAACCCAGTGATACCAAACTTTGCTGGAAGAATGTCTGTTTTTTAATGGACACATAAAACCTTTCCTTCATGAACTGAGATTCATTTCACATCCAATATGTAATTCCACCAGTCTGCAGAGAGTTCTCCTGCGGCTGACTATTCCTCATATATTTTTCAATTCCAAAAGACAGATCAAGAACTGAAAAAACTCTGCTCCTCAGCCCACTCGACAGCTAACCGCCAGCAGTTAGAAGAGTGGTGGGTATGGAAGAGGAAAAAAGCAACTTCCTGTTCAGTGTGAAGATGCGGAGCAGCAAATGGAGAAACTTCATAGAGATGAGCTGAAAAAGTATGGGTAAAAAGGAGTGAAAGAGTGGGACCCTGGGCGGCCAGAGAGAGAAGAAAGTCTCCATCCATAATGATGGAGGGACCTGAGGCACAGAAAAGGAGGTGAGACTCCGGTTTTGCACACATCCAGAGTTACTCTGCTAAAGACAACTGGAGATGGCTCATGGAGAAGAGGATGGGATATTTAGAAGGGATCAGTTCAAAGGGACATGAATAGATATGTACGTTTCGCAGTAATTTAAGTTGGAGCCACTGCCGAGGCACAGTCATTACAAACTGGAATAAGAGATGGAAATTGATATGAGAAATCCATTCTCTAAATGGGAGTGACTGACCAGAGTAGTGATATGATGAGGATATGACTAATAATATGAGATGGGTCCAAACCACAGACCTTAGGCCTGGATTCAGAGATGGATCTCTCTAAGCGCAATGGCAGCAAGAGCCAGCCCTTACAAGGGCAGGACTGAACAAATGAGATCTTCGGAGTTTTGATCCAGAGATTTGGATTTGGCTTTTGTTTACTGAAAATGACGTTTATTAAAATAAATGATGGCTGAATCTCCAAAAGCTTGAGGCTGAAGACTGTTCCTGCTGCTTCTATGTTTACCTTGAACAAAGATGAATGCCTGAATTTGAAGTGAAACTCCATTGGGTTTGCATGGCAAGGTTTTGGTAGCAGGGGGCGACAGGGGTGGCTTCTGTGAGAAGGTGGCAGAAGCTTTCCCTGTGTCCAATACAGCCAATGCCAGCTGGCTCCAAGATGAATCCGCTGCTGGCCAAGGCCGAGCCCATCAGCAATGATGGTAGCACTGCTGAGACAACATAGTTAAGAAGGGAGAAAAAAATGCATACAACAGATAGAGGAGTGAGAATATGTGAGAGGAACAACTCTGCAGACACCAGGGTCAGTGGAGAAGGAGGAGAAGGAGTAGTGTTGCTCCTAACTAGATTCCCCTGCAGCCCGTGGTGCAGCCCATGGTGGAGCAGGCTGTGCCCCTGCAGCCCGTGGTGGCCCACGGAGGAGCAGAGATCCCCCTGCAGCCCGTGGAGGACCCCACGCCGGGGCAGGCACATGCCTGAAGAAGGCTGTGGCCTGTGGAGGGCCCACGCTGGGGCAGGCTCCCAGCAGGAGTTGTGACCCATGGAGAGAGGAGTCCATGCTGGAGCAGGTTTGCTGGCAGGGATTGTGACCCGGTTGGGGACCCACACTGGAGCAGTTTGTTCCTGATGGACTGCACTTCGTGGAAGGGACCCACTTTGGAGATGTTCATGGAAGACTATCTCTTGTGGGAGGGACTCCACGCTGGAGCAGGGGAAGAGTGTGAGGAAGAAGGAGCGTCAGAGACAACGTGTGATGAACTAACCACAACCCCCATTCCTTGTCCTCCTGTGCCACTTGGCAGGGAGAGGTAGAGAAAATTGGGAGTGAAGTTGAGTCCAGGAAGAAGGGAGCAGGGGGAGGAAATTTTAAGATTTGGTTATTTGTCTCATTATCCTACTCTGATTTGCTTAGTAATAAATTAAACTAATTTCCCCAAACTGAGTCTGTTTAGCCTGTGACGGTAATTGCTGAATGATCTCTCCTTGTCCTTATCTCCTGGGTGGGCACCTGGCATCCAGCCAGAGTCAACCCACCACACCAGTTCAAGAAATCCCGCAAGAAAATAAAACTTAGTAAGAATCAGAAATATGCAAGAAGCACAGCTTTTTTTTTTATAGAAATTAGCTCCTTCACCATGAATCCCATCCAAAATCCCAATATGCAAAGATAAGTGGATATGGGCAGAAACTCTTCTACATGAAGTTCATCTCAGAGTCAGTACTTAAAACGGTGGAAGGGTAGAGGAAGAGGCATGTCATTTTAGTTAAAGCTTTTATCCTTTAATACCTACCTTAGCTTATATATTTTCAGAGTCAGATAAAGGAAGAACATTCCCCATGGCTGCTTACATACATTGAGTTACAGCTCATTATGTGGAGAGGAGCTGCTGGCCTACAGCGGTTTCAGGCTATTCATACTTCAGTGGTGAATGAATGGTGGTCTCTTCCTGTGACTCGTTAACCCTTAGAGGCATCTTGTCTTGCAGAAGCAGGACAAACTATTTAGTTAAATAGCGGATACAGTTTTAATTAAAGAGTGGTCCATACTGAGGCATCCCAGTCAAGATCTGAGCATCCAAGAAACTCAAAGAAATTAGATAATCTGGAATTTCACTTTGAAAGCAACGCGCTGTGTTTCACTGAGTATGTAAAAAGAACGGCTGCCTTCTGCGTAACTGGGCAGAGGTAGATTTGTCTCCTCACTCATTACTTTTATTGCCAACTTCATAGCTTTTGATTGCACAACGCGAAAGCGATAACAACACTGCAGGGCAGCAGAATGACTCATCAGGCACTACTGCTCGCTGTTAGCAGTCTTCTCTGTTTACCTAGGTGCTTATGCAGCCTTCATCTCCATGGTGTTTGAGTGCTTCCCAAACAAATAAAACTCTGTCTCTGCCCCTGCTCCCTCTGCAGACTCAGCTGGAGCCCCAGGCTGCCTTGCAGCAGCGTGGGGAGCCATGGGATGAGTTGGGACCCACTTCTGTGTCCCAAGGTGCTGAGACTTGCATGCCACAAGGCATGTCCTGTCTCTGCCAGACCCTTGCCAGCTGTGAGATGGAGACTAGGAATATGGTCCCTCAGTAGAGAGATAAACAGGGAATTCACACAGTGCCTGTTGCTGGCACTCACAAACATAAATAGCCTGTCTCCTTACATTTTTTTTAAGCCTAATAAAACTTGATGTGTTCAAAAATTTTTTTCCTTGGCACTGATTTTGCAAGGGGGAATGGAGCCAAACTCAGCTCCTGGCTCACTCGACATTAGGTATGCCTCGCACCTCGTCCCAGGGCAACAGTGGAGAAAGCAGTGTATTTTCAGCTTTGTTCTGTGTGGAGATGTTCCCAGGAGCATGGAGTGGAAAATGATGGTAGGAACAAATGGGATTACTGCCACATTGTCCTTCGGGAAGTGGCAAGAAACAGCTGCCTTCTGAGTACTGAAAATGGGAATAAGTTCTCTAGGGATGACCTCTCACAAAGTGCACATTCACCACCATCCCCGTGGGATGCTGGAGGCCAGTAATGCCACCAATCTGCAGTCACAAGAGAGGACAGTTCCTCTTGAAACCAGGACCACATGAACCCTGACAGCCCAAGGTGCTGAACGCTCATCCTTTGGACCTTAGCTTACAAAACCAACATTAAACTTAAACTCTATTTTTCAGGCAGTTTAGGGCAGCAGATTTAAATCCCCACTGCAGTCAAATTCAAGTATGTGCAATTGCAGGTGGATTTGAACCAGTTCCACAGAGGCTGATCAGTCATTTTGCAGCTAAGGCAGGTCAGTGTTGAGGACTGATTCAACCCTGAGCTGTCCTATGGCCTCAGGAGAATTTGGTCCAGGGCTGAGCTCAGGCACTGCAGGGACCATCCTAAATCTGCAATACAGGCTTCCCTGATGCCCAGATCAGGGTCTGGGGCTCCACATCACACCCACTCCCGTCAAAATGATGGTCCAAGACTCCTGATGAGAAGAAAGACCTACATGTGTCACTAGGGCTGGCTCAGATAGCATGGGTGCCGACCTGCTCCCTCTCCTCACCCTCCTGCTGATCTTCTGCACGTGGGGACTGTGACTGCTCCAGGATGTGGCCCGCAGCAGTTCTGGAATAGGACCAGAGTCACCACACTTCCCAGAGAGCATTCCACACCAGGGATGTTAATGGGGCAGGGACAAGTGTTAGTTTAACATGTTTAACTCAAGCTTGTACTATTTTAAGATGAAAAATTTCCCAGAGGTCCCCATCTGCAGATGAAAAGGACTCACTCTGCTATTTTAGTTTATTTTTTTAATAAAAGGCAGATTTTATGCTTCATTTAAAAAGAGATGGTATCTCAAGATCCTCATACCTATGTGGCAAGGATAAATATGAGCTTCTAACCACATTTTATATCTCCCATTGTGTCTGCCATTGCACGGGGACAGGGCCGTGTCTGGCCACATCATACCTGGCTCTGTGATGGACTGGAGCCATTTGATGAGGCTGATCTCAGCATGGGGTCCCACTTGAGTCTTCACAGAGGAGAGTGGGCAACAAGTCAGTCGTGTCAGCCGTGCAGGATCCCACAGACCTGCACAAGGATGATGCTGCTGGTGTCGAGTCATGGACAATTTCATTCCAGACATCAAAGGAAAATTTAGCTTCTTCATTTGCAGAAAGAAGATGATACTGAGATGTCCATGTCCTCTGCAGAGAGGCAGTAGGCTACCCTAAATTATAAAGGGCAGGGAACAACTGTTTTGGTTTGGGTTTATAAGAAAATAGAGTTTGAGGTTATGGGAATTCCATAAGGGACAATGTCTCACAGTAGTAAAAGATTATAAAACTGCATTACAGTTCAGACCAGTAAGTGTTACATTATGCACGGAGACACGTAGGCTGTAAAGCTTAACAATACACCAAAGCTGCCAGCACTAGAGCAAGGCAAAAGGCCTCCTTTTAAAATCCAGTTTAATAGTGCCTGACACAGAGTGAGTAACAATGTTAAGCAACGCAGAATGGACCATAAAACACTGCTATATGCAATAGCTATTATCCTATGTGCTAATCTTCATATCACATTATTTCCTCAAATAATCTTAATATTGTGCCAACAGACCCTCCATTCTAGCTCATTATTTCTCAGGCTTGCTTCCTTCACAAGGAGCAGGGCTCGCACTAACAATGCCCTCAGGGTCTGCAAGCAAACGCGCTACGGTGTACCCAGAAGAGAGGAAGTCATTTTCTTGGTCCCTTTCTTCAGTTATCTATGTTTTTTTTCCTTCATGTAATTGCAAGGTAGTAGGAAAGACTTTCGTGGAACGACATAAAGAAATCCCTTATCCTCACAATCCTTTCAGGCACCAACCACTCCTCTGGTTTGTCCCCCAGTTACATATTTTCCCTCCTTGTTCTCACTCCTCATCAGTCAGGTTCTTATGTTTGCATCTCTCTTGGCGCAGTCTCTGCTCTAACATTGTACAGTGTGTTCCTGCTAAGGATGATCAGTTTTGACTTTCTGCAAATAAAAAAAAAAAACCTGTTGTTATTATTTTGTCACACTTTCAGCTTCTACTAAATAACTAATTCACAACAATAAACCTCCTGGTTGCCATTAGAGGCAGGCTGCCAAACAGTTTAGATGCAATCTTGTGTTATGTTGTTTTCATAAAGGTTTCCCAAAACCCAGTGTGAATAGACTTGGGTTTTGTAACTTAAAGTAAAACATTTGCTTAATTTTATATTCAAAATGTTACTACCCAGAGCTGGAAATACGGATGTAATGATCTGGGGCTCCTATGCCAGCACAAACAAACTTCTCGTGCAGCTCATACACAAACCCAAATGTCTTTTTGTCTACATGGAATAAGCTAAAATAAATAAAATCACCTCATTTTTTCTTTGCATCTACCCATGTTTGTCCCTTACTGTCTGGCCTTACATTTCAATTCCTGGCACTGGGTCTGGGTGTTTTGGCGGGTCATTTGTACAGCACCTAGCACAATGGGAGAGGAAAGTAAACAGCAGTGAAGTCGCCTTTTAAGATCACAACGTGCATCTTCCCCATGGCTGGTGTCAGGGCGAATGCATCGTTTCTGCCATGCAAAAAGCAAAGCTCTGGATGCTGGTCAGAAGCGAGGACTGGGTGCAACACTGATAAAGCAGAGGGAGGATCAGGGCCAGGGTGGGATCTGGGCAGCCTGAGATCCCCAGTCAGGTCAAAGGAACTAAAACAGTTTTGAGCAACATCAGCAGCAGAGGGCAAACTGCATTTTGGAAAACTTCATTTCAGCGGCCTCAAAGGGTACAAAACCATCCCTCACATTTTCCTACACTTTTGTTTATTACTTTCATCACAACACTGTCCCACTGACCAAGAGCAAATGGCTTTAGCAAGATTTTTCTTCCACTTGTGTATTAGCCAATTCATTGACTCACGGATGCCTGTTCCATCCATCTAATGACACAACTCCATGGGTCTTTGCAGGTTTCAGGCAATAAATGTGGCAGCCATTAACTTTCCCTCCTGTTGGGCACTTGAGAAGATAAAAATCCCCTCTTTCTGCTGTAAATTTCTGCTATAAATCCACAGATGCAATTGCACACAATCTAATTTCTGGCTCCTGGGCCCACATTCATCCTTGTCCAACTATTCCTCTTGACTGAGCTGATTAGATTATAGACAAGGGCAAGCTCTCTAAATGCAAGGTCATGTAGCTTAAATTAAATCTAAAGGAGCTACAGTAATATATATAACAGAACTTTGACATCTTTACTATTAAAGAGGTGGGGGAAAGTTGCTCGGCTGGCTCCATTCTGGCGTTGTTTGGCCTTGAGAAGAGTAAGGTGGCTTGGTCCTCCTTTGGAAACCCTTAGGGACCTGGTTCCCAGAAATGTTCATACTCTGATTGCTTCCAGAAGCCAGGTTTCTGGAGCCATTTGATGTTCCCACAGGTACTGTGTAACCTATGGGTGACATGCTGTCCTCACCACTGCCTTTGAACAGCCGAGTGGGAGGAATCGGGATGGACGGCGGAGAGAGCGATGATGCTGCCTCCCATAAGTCACACTGCACCTCACTGCA
>WHYT01017756.1:319102-378427 GCA_009806455.1 Tetrax tetrax
CAGGGCGAATGCATCGTTTCTGCCATGCAAAAAGCAAAGCTCTGGATGCTGGTCAGAAGCGAGGACTGGGTGCAACACTGATAAAGCAGAGGGAGGATCAGGGCCAGGGTGGGATCTGGGCAGCCTGAGATCCCCAGTCAGGTCAAAGGAACTAAAACAGTTTTGAGCAACATCAGCAGCAGAGGGCAAACTGCATTTTGGAAAACTTCATTTCAGCGGCCTCAAAGGGTACAAAACCATCCCTCACATTTTCCTACACTTTTGTTTATTACTTTCATCACAACACTGTCCCACTGACCAAGAGCAAATGGCTTTAGCAAGATTTTTCTTCCACTTGTGTATTAGCCAATTCATTGACTCACGGATGCCTGTTCCATCCATCTAATGACACAACTCCATGGGTCTTTGCAGGTTTCAGGCAATAAATGTGGCAGCCATTAACTTTCCCTCCTGTTGGGCACTTGAGAAGATAAAAATCCCCTCTTTCTGCTGTAAATTTCTGCTATAAATCCACAGATGCAATTGCACACAATCTAATTTCTGGCTCCTGGGCCCACATTCATCCTTGTCCAACTATTCCTCTTGACTGAGCTGATTAGATTATAGACAAGGGCAAGCTCTCTAAATGCAAGGTCATGTAGCTTAAATTAAATCTAAAGGAGCTACAGTAATATATATAACAGAACTTTGACATCTTTACTATTAAAGAGGTGGGGGAAAGTTGCTCGGCTGGCTCCATTCTGGCGTTGTTTGGCCTTGAGAAGAGTAAGGTGGCTTGGTCCTCCTTTGGAAACCCTTAGGGACCTGGTTCCCAGAAATGTTCATACTCTGATTGCTTCCAGAAGCCAGGTTTCTGGAGCCATTTGATGTTCCCACAGGTACTGTGTAACCTATGGGTGACATGCTGTCCTCACCACTGCCTTTGAACAGCCGAGTGGGAGGAATCGGGATGGACGGCGGAGAGAGCGATGATGCTGCCTCCCATAAGTCACACTGCACCTCACTGCATGCCACGTCTGGGCTGCAGTATACAGTGCAGTGTAGGGCATCACCCTGGATGCAGAACAAATAAACTCGGACCAAAATCCAGATGCTTCTTTCATACACTAAGGTATGAAAGAAGGGGGTTTTGGGAGCCTACTATAAAACAGGTCTAAAACCTGTTATATTTTAAAGGCTTGTTAGCCTGGTGTACCATACAGTTATTTTATCCTACAAACAAAGAAGCTTGCAATTTTCTGGCTATTGTCTTCTTTTTTTCCTTTTAGAACAAATGGATGATGGAGTTACACAATATGTGACACACGCTGCTTATTTACCAGGAACATAAAAGGCCCCTATTTCCCAACACACAGTGTGAACTGAACAAGCTTCTGTGCTCAGAGCTCCCAGCCTTGGTCTGGCCAACCGTCAGCCCCAAAACGCTTCCTTACCAGTGCTTCTCCGGGTCCTCCTCACTGCTTTGTTTGCCCTCCTCGCTGGTGTTCCCGCTCCTTCCCACTCTCCTGCATCCAGCCTTGTCCAACAAAGCATTGCCACTTGGACCCTGTTAATATTGTTCTTGTTAACAGGCATGAGAAATTAAAAACTGAAATTTCATTAATGGGAATTAGAATGAAAATAAAGTGATTTGGCAGAGCTAGAACAGGTCTTCAATGGAAAGGTCGACCCACTGAAGCAATGTGAACGGGACAAGAGTGGTATGGAAAGGGTAGCTAGGCTGCATTTTTCTAAGCTGATCGAGCCATAGAGCCAGGAGAAGAGGCTCGTCAAGCAGAACGAATGCTGAATGCTCATGCGTTTCTGAAATGTGCCGTCATCAGCTTACAGATCAAAACCAGAACGGTTCTGGGTATTTAACTAGAAGCAACTCAAATTCTAGAGTGGGATGTGAAATTCTGCTTTCAGGTGAGAACTCAGGCAGAACTGGAGCTGGCCTGCTGCACAAAGAGTAGAGCAAGAGCTGTGAGTGCTTCATCGCTAAAATAAACTGCATTAGCACGGGACCCCCAGCAGCCTTGCCAGGCACCCTGGCTCAACGCCCACCACGGTGCCTAGCATAGCTTGTTTTGGACAACTATGGCCACTATTTAACTGCACAGAGTGACTCCACTCATAGCTGGGGGGTGATCCAGTAGACGAACGCGAGCAACCTGAGAGTTAAGTCTTGGGAATCAGCCAGGACCCTGTCTTTCTGAATCCAGCTCTTCCTCCAAGACGCCAAGTGCAGAGAAAGCTGCATGGCCTCTAACAATTTGGGAAATGTGAGTGGTAGCAAAGAGGGTGGAGTCAAAAACTGGAGCTTCACTCTCAAGTATATGAGCTGAGGCAGAAACCATTTAAGCACGTGTTGCCAGATGGGAGATGGGATGCTGCAGCAGGGCCTTGCAAGGTCAGAGGCACTGGTGTCCCTTGGTGGTACCCTCACGAGGCTTGTGTCTCGCTGGAGCTGTTCGTGGTGCGGCAGAACCGTACCAGGCAGCAACGCAGTGTCCTGGCATTTCCCTGGCCACCTGGGCCCATGCAAGTCCAGCAGGTACAAATGCACCAATGCTGCAGTGATGCTTTCCAAAGCAGAAGTGGGGAGGGCAAATAGGGGATACGAAGGAGGGAGGAAAACATCAAACACAAGGAAACAGTGGAATTTAAAAAGAGAAAAATGGAGGAAGAGTGGAGAAGAGCTCAGACACACAGAAACAAGGGAAGCATGATACTGAAAACTAACAAGAGATAAAAAAAAAACCTGCCTTACAGGTGCCTTCTTTCCCCTTTCACTTGCACGTGTCTTTTGATACCTATTGTGGGTCAAACTCAAGACTATAAAGTCACAAAAATTGCAGAGGAACGTGGCTGGTTTTTTGATTCAAACTCTGATCAGTCACACCAACAAAAGTCCTGAGCAAAAGCCATAATTTCATTTGCTCCAGGTGTAAAGGCCAGCCTGAATGAAATCCCAGGTCAGGCCAAGGACACGACACATGCTGCCAAAAGGAGCAACAGATTCTACCCAAGCGGTTGGTGCACAAGGTGGCTTTTTATTATTATTATTTGTACCCTTTGTGGGATGCAATGAAGATGCATATCTTGAGAACAGCTGCTGGTTGCTGATGCATTGCTTAATGCCACATCTCCACTACCACGTCTTGCCAGTTCCAGCCCAGCCAGTTCAAGTCCCACCACACAGATGCGACTTAAACCAGCATCAAAGTCTTTTCCCCAGGGAAGCTCTGTATGCCTGTGTAGATAGGCTCTGAATGGACCCATTCAGTTTTTGGGAATGCTAGATGTTCATCCAAAATATGCCATTTATCATTCACCACACCCATCCATGTGACTGCTGGGAGCATTTGTTTGCAGGAGTTTGACTGCTGGCATCCATGTGAATGCAGTACAACAGAGACACCCCTGTTCAGGACGCCCTGGCTAATCTTTACTTCCACATAACACTCTGATGACAGCTCTGTCAGTGAAGCAAACTTTCATGAGAATGCCAGGGAAGATGAGGAGTGAACACAAGGACCAGCAGAAATGCCATGGAGCTGGGCTGGACCAGGTCCTGGAGATCTTGTGGGGAAGTCCAGCTGAACCCCAGTGCAGCCTCAGAAGAGAAGGCTGGGAGCTTAGGGAGGGTTTGGGACCCCCAGGAGGGGTGCAGGCACCAGCCCCCAGAGCAAATGCTGCTGGAGTTGGGGCTTGCTGAACTCCTGAGCTGAAGTGACTGGGTGGCCATGGGGACACTCATCCTCCAGGAAAGGATGATGATTTGGGTGTGAAGAACGAGAGTAGAGACTGTATTCTATAGCAAACAAAGAAACTGGCTTTGAAGGAAGGGAATACAGTTTTAAATGCTCTGCCCTGCAACAGAAACATGGGGAGAGACAAACCAACCTGGTGAGAAGGGGCTCAGGTCCCAGTCCCACCTAGGGAGTAGGTTAGGGACTGCACCTTTGCTCATGGGATGTGAAAAGAAAACGTGGCAACCCCAGGGGAGAGGCAAGGAAAGCAAGCTGTAACAGCCCAGAACAAAACCTCAGTGTCTGTTTGCAGCACAGGCATCATCTTGAAGTGTGACCACTTAAACCAAGGAAAACAAGACGAACCCAATGGAGGGACACAGAAGGGTTTGATGCCATTTAATTCCTGTAAGGAGCTCAGACATGCTTCCTAGCCCCTGCACACCTCAGGGCCAAGAACCAAAGGGCTGAGCTCCCCACCCTGCATGTGCCTGTGCGGGTCCAGGCGATCCCCAGCCGCAATCCGGCAGCCCCGGCCACTGGTCTGGCACACACGTCTGGTGCATGCGGTGCCTATGGTTAGGTGAAACGGAGTTCACCTCCTCTGGGACCTTCCCTGCTGGGATCAGCATTGGAAACATTCCCATTTGCAGCCCCAAATCCTTGATCATCTGCAAAACAGAGTTTGCTGTCTCTTACACCAACCGTGCCCTGTCCCCCTCGTGCAGCAGCTCCTCCCCAGCACTCACCCACCTTGGTTCAGGTTAAGGCTGGTGGGAAATGACAAATCCTTTCCACATAAATCTTAACTCTGGCTCGAGTTCGTTGAGAAAAGGTGCTGATTTATGGGGGATTAGCAGATCAGAATTGAGGAATGTAAAGAGGTTTAGACTAACTAAGTGGAATGCTTAGAGCTGGGTCACAGAGAATTTGATGCAGGCTCAGGACTCTTAAACGGAGTGCAATAAAAAGTAGAAAAGGGAAGCATGCATTTCAAATGCCCCTTGTAGCACAGGAGAAAAAACTTAGGCAGCCTTCTGTGTAATGCTGGTTCCTGGTTCCAAAAGGCTAGCGTAAACATAACACTAAAGGTGTACTTATTTCTCGTGTATATCTTTTGGTTCATAATTATACATTTGTAGCAGATGGAAAGGATAGCATGATAAAAAAGGTAGTAAAGTCAGAAGCCTCTCTACAAGATGTTAAAAGTGATGCAGTCAGGAAAGGGTTAACAGGTCATTTCTATGGGAGGAAAAACTGAGCCAAAAAAAAAAAGAAATAGGAAAAGTGTATTTTTTTCATTCAGGATGGGGAAGGTGAGGAACAACAACCTTGTGCCTTACTTCGATTTTTTTCTCATTCGCTTTGTGGCTCTTGCAATTTCTACGGTGTGCTGCATTGTAAGTAAACACATGACGTTTACTGAAGCTTAGAGCTTAATTTCAAATCCCCAGGCTCATAAACCAGCAGCTCCTCGCTAGGCTTGTCAACAGCTGCCTTCTGCTTTTGGCTCAGCCCAGAATTTCCAGGCACATCACATGTATCACCTGCACATCACACCCCGCAGAGCCGCATCCTGCCCTACACCCGCCTGTGACGGGAGAGAACAAGTAGGGAATATCAGCCGGGCAATCAAAGGCTGAGGTTCAGCAGGCCAGGTGAATAATTACAAATAGGCCAGCTTGAGTAAAATTATTTGGAATGACGCAAGTTGGTGCAAAATAATATTTGTGTCAGAAGCCCTGACAGAGTCAGTGGTCTCACTGCAATTACTCATGTGAAGTATATTATGCAGAACTAGACCCTACTTATTGCTTAGCCTTCATATATTTTGCTGCCCTGTATTAGAATAATCTATTTATCCAACTAGTGATGAATATTTCTTACGTGTTTTGCAATAAAACTTCAGAGCACTGCCAGACGGTTCTCTTCCTGAATTACCCTCTTTATTTTTTTCGTAAGGCCAAAATTTCCTTTAATTTCACCAACTATAAGACAAGAAGAAGAGCAATTAAGTTCAACCATATAAACTTTTTAATGTGGTTTTAGGGGATTCTTTAATGTTCATATGTTAGCAGATAAGCCATGCATCCACCCATCCACTTAATTACAGGCCTAGTACCTCTGTTTTTTAATTTAATTTTCTGCCCAGTTAGAATCTGCAGAAACCCTTGCCGTAACACGCCTACCACCTGCAACCTCTACCATCTTAACTATAAACCTCCAAAACAAGCAGTTCTCCGCCACTGTGAGACACTGTGAGTAGGTTTATTTCACAGCACTTCATCCTCATCAAGAAGGCAAGAAATAGCATTTCTATATCCTGAACTTTGAGCAGAGAGGACTAACAATTTTTGCACAGAGGATTAACAATTACCTGTCACCTTCATTAGATGCAAGCGGTACTTCCAAAAGTGACCAGCAACTCTCACTTGCCTTTGCTTCCAGGTGTACAACCCAAGACCCTTTCAGAGGACCTGTTTCTCAAGGCTGAAGTGTGACTGAGGAGCTCTGGACATGTCAACCTGGGCACCTTGCTCCTGATCCATGCTCATCTGAAAACAAGGCAGGCATGGAAGAGCTAAGCAGAGAAACCCACCTTCCTAGAGGAAGCCCCCATGCCTGCCCAGGCATGGCAGCACTTCTCTTTACAGCTTCCCTGATTATTAATTGCAAATGATTCAGACAAACTTTACTGTCCAGGGATATTTCAAGCCACCCTTCAGTGACAGAGCAATGACTATTTGCATAATAGTCTTCGAATCACCATGGACTTTGACTACGCGAGGTTTCATAAGTGGATGTCAGCAAAAGCTTGAGCTCGGTGTAATGGGGTGACACTTTCATCACTGAGACATGAAGGTTACTTGCTGCAACGCAGCTATTTGTGTCAACTGAATGAAAACAACCACCAGGAGGATATTAAAAAAGAAACAGATCCAATTAACACGTGGCTGCTCTTCACCTATTGAGTCACTGCAGGAATGATCAGGGATCACTTATTCGACCCCAGCTTATCCGACACAACTTTTTAAGATGCATTTCACTTTACCAAAAAGATTGGTAATATCAGCATAAGTCATTTAAAAATGATGGGGCTGAAACACGGTGTCTTAAAGAAGCTGATGGACTCTCAACAATGATACTCTGTACAGAAAACTGCATTTCTACCTGCGCAAGGGGAATTTCTGCCATTTGACACCAGTGTCGGCAGAGTCACAGCAGAGATGAGAAATTGATCTCTGGCTATTTGGCTGCCAAAGACCCAATGTCATGACACAGTCGCTAAGGATTTTTGTTCCTCTCTGCACCAGCAGCTCCCAGGGCACGAGTGCAAAACTGACTTAATGCAATGCAAAACCCACATGGGCAAATTCGTATGGCTTAGTGCTTCAGACCTCGAGTCTGCGCTGCCAGTGACACCTGTATAAACCTTGAAGCAGGCGTTGCCAAAGTTTGTCCTTGGCCTGTTGGGACAGGGAGCAGCGCAGGAAGGATTAAGCACAGAACTGGATCAAGCAGTAACCTAAACCTCAGTTTGGCCATTGAGTAGATGGGGTGGGAAGTGCTGCAAGCAGTATGACATGACTTTGCAACAAACTGCAGCTGGTGTCACTGCTGGGACAAGCAGAAGGGGACTCATACCCCTTTGGAGCCACACTCCAGCCCGAAACCACCTCGCTCCTGGGGTCTGGGGTGGGAGAGGAGCAAGTCCTTTATAAGGTTCAGGCTTGGACCTGAGAACACTGCAGCCCAGCCTGAGAAAAGTGCTGCTTTGCATTAGGAAAGGTGCGTGGCAATAATAATCCAAGCACAGGGAGAGCAGTCCTAACACTGTCTGTGCTGCTGAGGCTGGCAAATCATGTCACCTCATGGGGCGTGTTTCCACCAAAGAGCTCATTTGGACGAGTGGCATCAGGGCCTGACTGGCAGGACCCAAAGCTGTTTGTGTGCCCGGCACTGTGGCGTGTGAGTTAGTCTCCATTTGCCAGAAAAACACTTTCACTTTCAGGCTGTCCTTACCATTTAGCATCTGAGGTTTTGGTATTTTTCTCTTCTCACCCGGTCTGTGAGAGGGGCAGTGTTAAACCCCCCCACAGAGATGACAGTGAAGCACACCAAAGCCAAGACCCATATTTCATGGGTATTCAGAAGCCCAACACCTACTGAAGATTTATGCAAGGTCCCATAGGAAATACATGGTGAGACACAGGGGGGACTTTGAGGAGCACCAGCCAAGCCCTTAGGCCAGTGTAATGACCAGCCAAACTACTGCTCTGTAGGCTGACTCTGCTAACAGATACAACTGCTCCAAGGCTTAATTAGTCAATATCTCTAAAGACCTTTGGATGGAAGTTTCTCTAGGTGTAGATAATCTTAAATCAATCTCACTTATCAGGGCAAGGACTACAGTAAAACGAGTGTGTTTGCACTGTGCTTAATGGCTAGAGCCTCAGCTCCAACTTGGCATCAGGGTCCTACTGCAATGTGAATGCAGAAGAGTAACAATTACCAGGAGAGGGTTCTTGAAAGGCTCCATCCCTCACAGCGGAGATGTTTGACAGTCAGTGACTCAAGGTTCTGTCTTTCATAACCGTAATGACTCACAGCCCCAGGATGGAGAATGAGTGCAAGACAGTGAGTGCTATTGTTCAGAGCCCATCAAAATAAGCAAGGTCATTTTCAACGTTTAAAAGAAAATTACAACTCATTGGATTAATCTGTGGGGGAAAAGATGCACTGAAAAAAAAAATAAAAGAGAGATGAGTAAATCTTCAGAGATTAAAGTTCACAAGGAGATGCAAATCCAAATTTTATAACCACAAGCAAGACAGAGCAGGATCTTGACTTTGATACCATTTGCTCAGCTATAAATCAAGATCAACCCCATGTGGATTTATAATGGGGTAAGTCTGGCATAAAACAAGAGAAGGATCAGGCTTCGACTGCTAAGTGCATCTGGGTACCTTCTGCATTGTCTGACACTACGAGGATCAGAGAGACTGTTCCTCACCACTGTGTGGCCTTACAACTTAGAGACACATCTTAGGATAAGTAAATTATCTCTGTACATGTAGGAAGGACAGCTTAAACACAGGAGGTAACTAGCATCTGCTGTCACACTCCCTGGCATATGCTCCAAACGATCTGCAGCTGCTCAAATCAGATGTCAGGGTTACGGTTTGAGATGGCTGACGTGACACAGTTTGGAAGCTGACTTTAAAAACAAAGCGTGTCATGACATATCAGCTCTAGATGAGAAGCTGGAGGCAGATCTTTCATTATCATCAGCTGGTGTAAAGCTACAGATTACCTATTTGCCCTAGCTGAGGACAGAGACACTGGTCTCCACCCAACCACAGCCAACTCAAGGCCTTCCCTGTTGTAAGGTCAATAAACTGGAGTGTCACGCTCATTTCTGAACAAGATGGACCGTGATTTTTAATGTGTTCCTAAAACGGAAACCCACTTGGCTAAGTGGCCCAATTTCTCAGAAATGCTGAGTCTACCAGGACGTCACCAGGTACTTGGTCCACATAAAAATCAGACCATTCAAATGACAACATCAGAGAGAAGAGCCTCTTCAGTGGGACCTTTTCTGGAGTTCTTGTCTGATGGGTAAGATTCCTGAAGGTCACCGGTAGCTCCCACAAAAAGAATTTCATTAATGGGTACTACACACACGAGTCTCATCTCTCTCTTTCACAGTGTTTCTGTGCACCATTTGGTTTCTGTCTTTCACAGGGTAAGTTACACCAGAAGGGGTAAATGATCCATCTTGGCTGATTGACAACTGGACAATGTTTATATCCTTCCGAAGAGGACATGTGATACTGTCCCCCAGTCAGAGAGGCATTTCAGTCAGTGGCATCACCAGATTGGTTTCCTAGATCACAGAAAAGCTGTTCCTTCATGTTGGTGTCATGTGGTCAGATCCTGCTAGTTTTGCTCAAGCGAAATGCCACTGATGGATACTCCACAGTGCTGGAGCTCATCGGAGGCAAGGGAATGCTTTGGAGCGAGGTGACAAGTGCCGAGGATTGAATTCAGGGTATAGCTTTCCAGCCTGGCTGGCAGAGCAAGCACAGCCCAGCATGCCCCAGAGGAGCTTGTGATTCTGTGAGAGGCAGCTCCCACCCAGACCCCAGCCACCAGAGAAGACTCGTTTGACCTCCTGCTTGCAGAGGGGGCACTCTGATACCTTGGAAACAAGGTCAGGGAGAATTGTGAAACATAGCTTGCTCAGTCATTGATTAAGTCTAATGCCTTTTTAGTGTCCCCTGATGCTGCACGTAGGACAATGAGCCCTGTACACCACCCTTGAGAAGAGGAAATAGCACCTACAAACTTTAAACAGAGAGAAGAATAAGGGGCAAGTTCGACATTTGATTCCTGGTGGTAGGCACTACCTAGGCAAATATTTGTAAAAGATAGCTCTGGCTCTTTGAACAAGGAAGGGAAGTGGAGGGGCAGGGACCTGCCCAAGGTCAGACAGACAATCTGCGGTAGATCTAGAGACCTTTGGGTCTCAACCCAGCCCCCATGCTCTAAACAGCACCGTGTCTCACCGAGAACCAACAGCTTCACACCTTGCTTTGCTTGTGTTATGTTTTCTTTCTTCTTTGGGCTTGGGCCTTGCTTAGATATTTCCTGAATCACGTTTCTAATTTCTGTTTCTTGTAGTGAGGTTGTTTGCTTGGGTCACTGAGTCCAAAGCATCTGAGATCTAGGAATAATGTCGATCTTTAAAACATTTAATCGGCAAGTCTTCCCTCTTGCCAATCAAAATGCCATAAAGCTGATATGATCCTTTGCTACAGACAACCTGAAGTCCTTGAGTACCACCAAGGACTGGCATACAAATACGCATTTCCTGAAGGCTGGAAGTTACTTCTCCATAACAAATGGAGTAGGTCACTGGGATTTCTGAGACTATACCTGGAGTATAAGGAGTGGGACACATTGATACCTGCTATATTGCTGACTTAAGTTTCCCACGCAGCAGAAGAGAGAACGAAGCTAACTAATATTCGGATGAAGGGGAAAGCAAGCCAAACTTTTCCCATGGATAAGGTCTTGTTACAGGTCTAATACGACTTGACAGAGTGTTTGCTGAAAGCAGCAGGATTTTCCATTGACTTAGGATCATAGAATCATAGAACAGTTTGGGTTGGAAGGAACCTTTAAAGGGCATCTAGGCCAACCCCCCTGCAAGGAGCAGGGACATCTCCAACCAGATCAGGTTGCTCAGAGCCCCATCCAACCTGGCCTTGAACATTTCCAGGGATGGGGCACCCACCACCTCTCTGGGCAGCCCCTGGCAGTGTTCCACCACCCTCACTGTAAAAAAATTTTCTTAATGTCTAATCTGAATCCACTTCTAAATTAAACCCCAACTTGTCCTATCACTTCTCTGGGCTTTGGACAGGCGCATAGTTTGGAAGGGCCAAAATGGCACCAGTCTGATACAGACATTTTAAAAACCCACTGGGGAGGTTTTACTTTTGTTTTTTTACAGTGTCTCCTTACTGGAAACCAGGTTCTCCAGTAACAGTACAGAAACCTCATAAAATCCCACATCAAGCCTTGCGTATCTAAATATGAAAAACAGCTCCTGCTCTGCGATACTTTCTGATCTACATTTCACCTGAAGCCTGCAGACAATTTGCAAAGATGCACCCAGCTCTGCACACCGGCCGCCCACTCTCACCTGCCCACTCCCTGGCTCGCAGGAGCAACGATCAGCAGAGGCAGAGAGGAAGCTGAGCTCTGTTCTGCAGAGAGGGCTTCCAGAAACAGCTCTTTTACTGTAAAAACAATTGCTGCTTAGTACAATTCTCCTTGTCCTAGATTTTCCTTAGAGTCTTCTCTTTTTCTGATCTGACATGCAGAACATCAGCCATGCTAAGGCAGCCGATAACTGCACCGACGTTGCTCAGATATAGCCTGACATCATCCTTGGGGGTCTACTGCATCCCTGGAGAGTTCACATTGTCTCCTGCTTAACCAAGAGGCTCCTTGAGGCACAGACCATCTCTCTCTGCCTGCTGGGCTCCTTCCCTGCCCATCAGCAAGGGAGGGCTGAGATGAGGTCTCCGCATGCCATGTTTCCATGCTCCAGAGCCTGGCCAAGCAGCCAACCACAGCTCCTGCAGCCGCCCTGGTGCTACCTTAGGGTACCCATGAGGTTTCCCATACACAGACCCCCGCTACTGCAAACACAACAATGGTAACAAACATCAGCAACAAGTGCACTTCTTCCCAAAACTTTGGTTAGATATGGTGTCTTCATATTTAGAGATGTAAGTTGCGGCCATCTGTGCCTTTTCCAATTGTCTTTCACTTGATATCAATAAACACAATCAACACACTTAATATTTCCCATATTTCTACCCAATTTTTCCAATGTTTCCAGGGTGAAAATTCAACACAGAGCAGGGTTTTGATTTTTTGAAGCAAGTGGGTTCAGTGTTGGGATGGAGGGACCTCATGGATACGGGAAGCTTTCCAGTCCTTCCTGAAGAGAAACAGCATCCGAATTAATTTGGAGAGATTTGTGAGTGAGACCGCTCTGCCAGTAGCCTCAGTGGCTGCGCTGTGTCTCAGCACATGGCAGCAGCCTGCTTTATACAGGTCTGCCAGCAGCTAACAGGCACCACTCAAAAAATAGGATGGATGTTTTGCTGGTGGTCTGCTAGGGCCATCAGTTGTCTGGCATGAGCTGTAAAGCCATCTCTGGTAAGGTATGTGGGTGGTCCAACACGGGCAGAATAGTAAATAATGAGCCCATTACCCAAAGCAATCAGAATCCATTCAAACAAAAAATGCTTTAATAAACCTTGATTTGTATCTGCTGGTACAGCAGAGCAAAGCTCTGATGATGTAGTGCTGGAGCTGACGACTATCTCTCCAAAGTACATAGCAAGAGGGGTTAAATGACCTTTGGATATTTAAACAAGAGAATTATGATTACAACAAGAAAGATGATTTTACCTCCTTATGTGGATTTGATGAGATCAGTACCATAAAACATGTATTCATTCATATCAGCATTTTTGAAGGCTTTTGAAAAAATTGTAGAGGCAGCAGAAAATACTCACACAAACTACGTGAGGGTAAGGAGAAATTCCCAGAATGAGAATTACGAGAGTCCTGTGCTGTTCAGTTTGTCAGGAAGAAAACTGAGGGCAGCTCTGACTGGAGTGGGTAAGGACCCTCACTGAGAGAAACGGGGGCTCTCAGCTGGCATTGTGCTCAGCAGGAAAAGACATGAAAAGCTGGAAACCTCTGCTCCCATGAATGATAAGGGAACCAAAATGTGCGAGGCGTGTTTTATCCAGATGTTTTATCCTCCTCAAAACGGAGGCAGCAAGGTGATTGCTCGGTGGCCTGGGACACGCCACAGGCCAGACTATTTGAAAAAATGCTAGACAAACTTTAAGCCCCATTAGCTGATCTTCACCACCAAACGCGGCGTTGGGAATTGCTCTGTGCAGTGACAGACGCTGCTGCAGTCCACGGGAGGTGAGGCGGGGGCTCAGAACAGGGTCCCGACGGGACCTCACGGGAGAGCAGACCCACGTCTGAGACCCATAACATCAGTCCTCCTGGTCTTGCAAATACAAGCAGCAAAGCTTGGGAATCAATTAGCAATGTTTTTTTTGTTGTTGTTTGTTTATTTTTTATCCTTGCAAAACAGTAATGAATGTATTTTACACCAAGTAGCTGAAAGTGTTGCTTACTTGGCAAGGGGCTGCATTTCTCATGCTGTGGTGGAAAGGAGTCCTCAGCAGCTACTTTTCCGGGTTATTTCTAGCACAGCCTCACATTAATGAACCTCTGAAGCAATTGTTGGGCAGAAGTCAGCACATGAGTGTAGATGGGGCTGTCAATGTGACCAAAGTGGTACAAGTAGGAGCTTGGGAACCCTTCACCAGAGAAAAACTAGATACCTAAGATGATTCTGAACTGGCACCCTACATCTCAGATGGGAGTTATAACCCAAGGGCAAAAGCAGCACTGACAACAGCTTGGGGAGCTTTTTCCACCAATTAAGTAAAGATTTTGCTGTGCACTCCTGTGTGCAGCTTCATACAATCAACCTGGGAGATGCCCAAGCTGTCAAACAAGAATTGCTTCCCGTGTTTGCTGTGTAGTACACACTGATGAAAAACCCAGTGCAGGCCAGTAAAATATCTGCAATGGCTAAATTGATGTCTATTCTTCGTGACAGTATAATCAAGCAAAGAAACCTCTGTTTGCCTGAAGTTGATCATAGAATCACAGAATCATAGAATAGTTTGGGTTGGAAGGGCCTTCAAAGGCCATCCAGTCCAACCTCCCTGCAAGGAGCAGGGACATCTCCAACCAGATCAGGTTGCTCAGAGCCCCGTCCAACCTGGCCTTGAATGTTTCCAGGGTTGGGGCATCCACCACCTCCCTGGGCAACCTGTGCCAGTGTTCTACCACCCTCAGTGTAAAAAAAAAATTCCTAATATCTAATCTAAATCTATCTCCCTCTATTTTCTCATCCTGTCACAACAGGCCTTGCTAAAGAGTTTCTCTCCATCTTTCCCGTAGGCCCCCTTCAGGTGCTGGAAGACCGCTGTCAGGTCTCCCTGGAGCCTCCTCTTCTCCAGGCTGAACAGCCCCAACTCTCTCAGCCTGTCCTCACAGAAGTGCTCCAGCCTTCTGATCATCTCTGTGGCCTCCTCTGGACCCTCTCCAATTGGTCCATGTCCTTCCTATACTGGGGACTCCAGAGCTGGCACAGTACTGCAGATGGGGTCTCACCAGGGCAGAGTAGAGGGGCAGAATCACCCCCCTCAACCTGCTGGCCATGCTTCTTTTGATGCAGCCCAGGATGCGGTTGGCCTCTGGGCTGCAAGAGCACAGTGCTGGCTCACGTTGAGCTTCTCATCCACCAGCACTCACAAGTCCTTCTCCTCAGGGCTGCTCTCCATCCATTCTCCGCCCAGCCTGTATTTGTGCCTGGGATTGCCACGACCCAGGTGCAGGACCTGGCACTTGGCCTGGCTGAACTTCATGAGTTTCTCACAGGCCTGTCAAATCCATGTCTCTCCATGTTTAGAGACAGGGATGTTGTGCAGGAGAGCGTCAAATGCTTTGCACAAGTCCAGGTAGATGGATGGTAAATTTTGCCATTGTAACTCACAGGAAACTAGATTCAGAGAGAGTCACAGTTAATATTAACAACAGGCGACATTGTAGGCTAGTATTTGTATGCACGATTTCCTTATGTGAGCTATCTGCAGACAGAGGTGGTCTTCTCTCACTCTCTAAGCCCTGGAAGGGGGCTGCATAATCACAAACCAGGGCTCTAGATTCACTTTTTGTCCTTCAACTTAGAGGGATTTTTATACCGATTTAGCTGGAGTCACGTTCACTGGTACCTTGCCTAAATTAGATTATGCTGGCACTGATGGTTTCTACTTGGTTTGTTCCTCAAGATCCTGTCACAACTTCCAGGTGCACAGAGCAGGGACAGATTTAGTGGGCTGGCTTAGGAGATTTCAGCTTTCTTAACAGATCGCATCAGTGACATTGTCCTATTTGTATCTTTCCTGCTTGCCGCCAGTTCCTCAACACCTTCTATTAGACCTAAGAAGCAAGATGGGAGCCAGAGTGAGCTACCACCAGGGAAGCGGGAGATGGAATACCACAGGGTGGTCTTGCACTCTTCCCCAGCCACAGTCCCACTTTGCAGACCCTTCCTTGCCAGGTGACTGGTTGTGGGAAGGTGTCCTGTCACCCCATAGGTATGGAAACTACTCTCTTTCCTTCTCATCAGGGCTGTCTCCAGGCTGACCTGTGCAGTCTACTGATACCTAGGTCTCACAGAAACAAGTTCCTTTCACCCTTCACCCTGTGTCTTCAGCAAACCAAAACTGGGGAAAGAATGGGCTATAAGTGGATTTTAGAGAGAAGCAAGACTGCTGCTTGCTGAAATGAAAGCGCTTGGCTCTTTCTTGTTTTATATTCACCTCTAAGCACCACCATCTACCAAAGCAGAACTGGTAAAATGAGTGTCCTTTCCAATGTTGTCCTTGGCCCAGCTGCCTCTGTATTATCCACTTTTTATGGCAAACAGACACATGCCACTCTGTCTGGAGCAGAGACAGGGACCATCGTGTGACGAAAGAAGTAAGAGTCTGCTTGCATGGTGCCTTCTTTACCAGAGCGATTTGGGGTTTTGGAGGAGCACAAGGTGAACTCCCTCCTGTTGAGGACAGTGCACTAGCAGAAGGCAACGAGTCAGTCAGCGTAATCAATATGCTTTCACGGCTGAATGGCTCCTGCCCTCAACCCAGTGGTGTGAGCTTGGCCCTTTGTCTTGGTTTGTGCTGATGGTGACTGCAGGCAGTTGGTGACTGGACATCCAAAGTGGCTGGACAGGATGGTAACCGCTCTTCTCTTCAGGTGCCAGCATGTCTCTACCACATTTGTTCATAAGCCTGCCAGGCTTGGGACATCCCTTTGACTGATCAGGCAGTTGATATAAACAAACTACTGTCTGAGAAGGAGTAGAAACAAACTTTTCTCACAGTAGATTCTTCCTAACAGGCTTCTCACATCTTCTTCTGAAGTAGCTTATGTTGGTCCTCACTGGTGTTCCCTCATCTGTGCCAAAATGACAAAGTGAGAGAGTCCACATATTCATGTGGATGACAAGAATGACTATCCAAAATGGGTGATGCTAATGACCTACAGCCTTTTCTCACCTTACAACCACTTGGGTTACATTTAGCTAACTGCCATGTCAGCAACTGCTGCCTCTTGACTCCTGTCACTTCACCTCTGTCCTGAGGCATTATCAGAGAGCAGTGGGGGAGTGGAGGACCCAAGGACACCATGGTCATCTGAGCCCGTAAGATGAGGCACACAGGCACCCACAGCAGACCAAAGTAGGGACTCTCCAAAGACCTCACATTTATTGTGCTTACCCCCACCACTGCTGGACTGCTCTGTGTTCAGCCCACAGGGTGGAAGAATGCACCAACCTCAAACCATATTCCAAGCATTCCACTGCTTAAACAGTTTTAAAAGCAATAGTAACAGCTAAGCACCAAGCACCAGATCCTTTGTGATGATTTAGCTGAAGGAATACCAGACATGTAATGGGATCTCTAACTGCAGTCTGAAAAAACATTGGCAGTGTATGCTAAGATCTTCAGTTTATGTTCTCAGGCTGCCACAATATAATACACTTTTTTTTTTTTTCCAGTAGCACAGAGATAAACCATGTTTGTAGGAGCCACTGTTCCTATTTAGCTTTGCACATTGGTGATGAAGCCAAGGGGGAATACACAGGGCTGCAGGCAGACTTAATTTCTTGAGCCAAACCTGAACCCTATAAAATCAGACTTGGACTGGCAGTGTTTATATAGGACAGCATGTGGTCCTTCTGCTCTGGTATGTGAGGTAAGCATCAAGACTTCTCAGCTCTGTAGAGAGGAAATAGGAAATACTTTAAATGTATGCATCTTTACTTTCATTTCCTTTATTTTTTTATTATTTTGTGCAGCCACAAATTTTTACATTTGTTACAGCCTGCTACTTCTAGCAGAAATCCAGGCTTCCAATGTTGTCCAAAAGTTTATTGAAGTATCTTGGTTTCCTAATGGTTTTCTCTTCCTGCAGGTGAAATTTCAGCATGCATCTGCAATGGCTTCACATGGTCTCAGAACTGTATCTTACCTTCTGTCCGTGTCTCATTCAGCTCCATAACTGTGATGCTAGGGTAATACCCTAAGGTAAATATAGTTAATTACTTTTGGTGGAACTGGGATCAGGATCTGTCCTTCATATGCACTTTTGACTCTCTGTTGAAGAATTCGTTATGGGCTGCCAGGGTCTCTTCGCTGGTGGGCTGGCTTTAAAATGTTTCTCTTCTTGGTAGTAAACTGCCTTTTCCAATGTTTCCTCGGCTAATATCTAGATTTTGTAGACCACCTTCATAGGTGGTCTAATTTAGGCCAGATGCACACACTTGTTAATGTATCCGTGATGATATATAAAAGCTCTACATTTAGAAATGCCTAACGGGATATTTCAATAGTAGAAATTAAAAAGAAAAAGGAAAATAAAGCTCTGTTCTAATAGTGTGTGCAACACCAGTAAAATATAACGCTGAAAAAGGTGCCTTTTGGTGACTGCTGAAACCAGCATCGGGTCTCTGGCACAACAAGCTAGTGGGAAGGCACCCTAATAGTAAAGAACCTCAAACATGGATGCCCAGTTCAGTGCTGTAGAAGCTTAGAGAAGCTTTGAGATCCAGGCTCAACAAATCACTCCAGGCTTGGTTGTCGTACTCACTGGTGTAACACCTCAGGAAACCTCGGGAAACAGAGCAATGCATTTCTGTCCATGCCATCTGAAGCATCCCAGTCACAATCTTAAAACTCCTTTTCAGACAAGTCAGGACCACAGGAAAATACTTACTGCAGTAGCTGAAGATACTTAGCAGTCTTGCCAAGTCTGCATCCTTTTGGGATGATGGGCCAAATCTGGCTTCATTGTTAATGCTGCCTAATAAACTCAACCTTGCATGCCTGTTGAGCTTAGCTACCTAAAGATTGCTCCAGTTCTCATGGCAGTAGGTACGAGACCGAACTGACTGCAAGGCTTGGTTGTACTGCTGTAAACCTGGAATATCTCTGCAGTTCCCTTGGTGCAACTCAGACTGACTGCTAAGAATGGGATTAGGTGCTGTAGGGTCTGAATGGCCATGGATTGCCCCAGACAAAATGGAAATCATTGAAAACATCTGTAAATGCTTGCCTGCTTTCTCAAAATGTCCCCATCATGTATTAAGCAGGGAAATGCGTCTTTTGTAGTATTTGCAGGGCATAGAAACACAGGAGCGTCTCTACATTCTTTCACATTAGTTTGTGACACTTGGTTTTCCTCCTCAGAAATGTTTCCCTCTCAGTTGATGTAGCAGACTGCACTTATTTGCTGTCCCGTGCCACATGATCCATCTTTGCTCCCTACCCTTCAGATGCAGCAGTTGTCCTCTAGCAACCCATCAACGCAGAAATTCTCAAAGAAGAGAGCTGATCACACTGCATGGAAATCTCCTGATCTATACAATCTCATCAGATGTGACGGACAACCACTGCAGTAGACTTTCAGAGACATCCAGCTGGATCCCAAAGGACCAGCTGTGAATGGCACAGCTATCCTACTTGGTGCACCACTTCTGTGAAAGTGTCCTCATGGTGGGACAGGAGGTGAGGTGAACAGTTGTTCATGAAATGCATGAAGTTCATTAAGTAGCAAATATTTCCCAACCTGTAATCACCTAAGCCCCCAACACACATATGTGGAGGTGAAGGCTGACATCCTGTGACACCAAAACTCAGACATTCCCCAAAACTGTCTTAAAGTCTTGGAAAATTTGAGCTGCCCTTCATAACATGAAGGTTATGGCAAATATACTTGAAAAGAGGCCAGAAGAGGGGCAGAACATGGGATCCCAGCCCACTTCAACATTTTCAGGATTTTCCCTTAAAGGACATAGACAGTGAAAAATAACATCTAGGTGAGAATATCCCAAAGTTTGCAATATTTGAAATTCCTGAAAGTTTTGCCAATTAATTCTTTCCTTCTAAAGCCAGGAAATAAACCTCTAGCCTCAAACTCACCCTTTCTCATCCTACCCCACCCTAACTGGTGTAGTCTAAACTCATATCTGGAATAAAGCAAGTACCTGGTTTACAAGCAAGCCTTTTTCCTTGCCATTGCTCCATCAGGACTTGTAGGGAGCTAGAAACAAAATGAACCATGAACTTAACTCAGGTTTCTCAGCTAAACAGAACAAAAGGATGAAAACAGAATAAAACCATGAACTTAACTCAGGTTTCTCAGCTAAACAGAACAAAAGGATGAAAACAGCACTGGGCTGGCTACTCCACAGGAACCCCCTGAGCTAACCTCCACGAATTCTCAGCATATTCTTTTTCCTTGAAGTGGTCTTCAGCTGCTGTAGATTGGTGTAGCACTATCTTAATTTACCCCAGATGGAGATCTTCCTTTTTCTCCCTTTCTCCCTTTCCTTCACCACAAATTTTAACCAAGTCCAGACTCTGAGAGCCTCTGGCACCATTCCTGTAAGCCTGCAGAATTTACAACGTTCAGAAGCCGCAGTAAACAGAGTCTGAAGATAGCAATGTTCACTGCTGATCCAGCGAGGACTCACCGTACAGCAGGAGCCTTATGACAAAAACATGTGAGCAGAAGCAGATGACTGTAACAGCACTGCATCGCTATACTATTTTCTCACATTTGAGCTATGATTTGTAAAATACTCAGTCGCCCAGATGGCTCACAGAACTAAAAATACTCAAAAATACAATTTCAGGATTTTAAAACTATGAATTTTCTACACTACTTTTACCTTTTTTGTTCCCTACATATTCTACTAAATTGCACTAATACTATGTATTTTATTTTTCCCTTCCTGATTCCTTGTCCTTTTAGTAATTTACTGTACATATGGTAAATACTGGTTTTTTAACCAATGCTCTTTGTCAAATTAAGCTTGATATCACTCCCTCCACTTCAGCGATTTTGCTGTCTGTGAGCCGAGCTGATGTAGAGAGGTAAGAGAATAATGTCAGTATTTTGTACTCTTTTAGTCCCCCGACTTCCATTATCCTATATATTATTCAAACTACACCATCAAACTGCTACTATGCCTTGTGTCTTCCTAAAGACTGAACATAAGCCTGAAGTCCAGCCTCTTTTGTGATGGTCTTTTTTGCACACTTCAGCACGGAGCTGTCAATTTAAGCACAGCTGTGGACTAACACTGATTTAATAAGGATAATAGTTCACACTCTTACAATGCTCTGCATTTCCAAAGGATTGTTTAAGCAATAATTAACTCAGCGTGGCATCAAAGCAAAGCAGGTGAGACGGTATTTGCTGTGAGCGAGCCGTGGCAGCATTCTCTGCTCCCACTCCCGCGTGCAGGATCCAGTCCCGCTGCGCCCCTGAGCTCAGTTGGGAAGCAGGCACAGCAAGCAGCCCCAGCAAAGCCCTGCGAGGATGCAGCTCTCCATTGCCACCCAATGCAGCTGCTGCATGACACGGTGTTGGGCCACTTGTGTCTTCTCTGTGTCTGTCCTCCAGAAGACAAGGAAGGAGACTGTCCTCATCAAAACGGAAAAGAAAAGCCACCAGATAGAGAAGGGATTTCTTCTGTGAGGATACCAGTATATGAAATATTATGACAAGATGAAACTTGCTATCTTTTATTGATGAAATTACAGACTGAGTTGATAAAGGCCATAGCACTCATCTAAGAGATTCCTAGAAAACGTCAGAATCAAATCACTTAAGCACTTTGACTCACAGGCTCGAACAATGGGAAAGACAGCACAGCACACAGTTGAACAGGGGTTAAATGCTAGCAATGACAAGTTTCAAATGTAAGGGTAGCTGGGGAAATATCAAAAGGGATCCCAGGAGACTTTTTCTTGACCTTCTGTTATGTAACATTTTTTACTATGACATGGGACAAAAAGTTATTTAATGAAGTTGATAGCATAAATATAGGCATAATAGCAACTAATGAGGACAGTACACCACTGACAGAGTAAATACCTAACAACAAAGACAATTCCTTTTACATATAAGCTGGGGGATGTACAGAAAATTATTACTAAGGCCATGCATGGATAAATAAAAACGTGTAGCCAAAAGCAAATGGAACCAAAGTGATTGAACGAACACAGAAATGCTGAGCAGGAGTCCAGAGGTTATAGCATCTCTGGCATGGTTGTCTAGCTTTGGTGACGACATTTTAAGAGCAATTTAAAAAAAAATTGGATAGGGATCAGAGTAAAGCTCTGGGAGCAATCAGAGGACCAGAAACACGATGGAAGACTCGGAGAGCTCCATTTTTTTTTGGCTGTAGAAAAAAAGATTAAATTGTGACTTGCAAGTTCTTCCCATGCAGGAACTGGAACAATAGAGGGCTGACTACTCTCACAGACAAACCTACAACATGAGCTGATGTCTATAAGATGACATTTGACACATACAGAGTAGAAAGATGAATTTTACCAGTGAAAGGGTTAGTCACCAGAACAGCTCACTAATTGCTATAGAGAATTCTCTATCAAAGGAACATTTATAATCAAGGCTCATGGCTTTTTTCATAAAAGCTATGCCCTAGTTCTAGCTGATTCATAGGAGTCACAGCTTTACAGATTCTGGTTTCAGTGAGTGACTAGAACTTGTAGTAAGGCCTGTGTTATTGTTGTGGTTTTGTTTAGTGAGGGGGGCCTAAGCTGGTAGCTTCTGTAGGAAACTGCTAGAAGTTTCCCCTTTGTTCAGTGGACTCGGCCGGGCCTAGGGCGGACCCGCTGCTGGCCAAGGCCGAGCCAATTGGTAGCAGAATGTTCCATGATAGCGCCTCTGCGATAACGTATTTAAGAAGGGGAAAACAGAAAAAAAAAAGAGAAGAGAAGATGTGACGAAGCTGAGCAAGGGCAGAGGCACAGAGGGGGAGGCGCAGGCCTCCGGGGCCTTGCAGGCCTCACCCTCTGGCCTCTCGCCAGGCGGCCGACTGGGCCCAACTCAGCCCAGTCCGGCTGCAAGAGGTGGAGAGGAGATGAGATGGATGATGTGAAGAGATCCTGAGAGGCTTCTGCCAGCCTGATGTGAAGAACGAACTTTTCTTGTGAGAGAAACGGCTGCAGACGCCAAGGTCAGTGAAGAAGGAGGGGGAGCAGTAATGTGGCTCCTGGCCAAGATTCCCCTGCAGCCCGTGGTGCAGCCCATGGTGAAGCAGGTTGTCCCCCTGCAGCCCATGGAGGTCCACGGAGGAGCAGAGATCCACTTGGAGCTTGGAGCCGGTGAAAGACCCCGCACCGGGGGAGGTGGATGCCTGAATGCGGCTGTGGCCCGTGGAGGGCCCGCTGGGACAGCCGTTCTGGAGAGACTGCACTCCGTGGAAGAGATAACCTACGCCGGAGCAGTTTAATGAAGGACTGTGGCGTATGGGTGGGACCCCACACTGGAGCAGGGGAGGGATGTGAGGAGTTCTTCCCCCAACTGTGAACCAGTGGCGTAAAACAACACATAATGGACTGACCGCGACCCCCATTCCCTCTCCCCCCCTGTGCCGCCCGGGGGGGGGAAGGTAGATAATGTTAAGCTCGGGAAGTGGGAGGGGTGGAGGAGGTTATCTTGTTTCTCTGTCTCATTCTCCTGCTAGTTTTAGAAATAAATGAATAGTTTTCCCCAAGTCGAGTCTGGTTTTGCCCGTGATGGTAACTTTAAGGATTTCTCCCTGTCCTTATCTCAAACCTTGAGCCGTTTTTCTTAAATTATCTCTCCCTGTTCTCTCAGACGGTGGGGGGAGTGAGAGAGAGACTGCATAGTCTGGTCCGGATCAGGGCTGAACTACGACAGTTATGCAGGACATTGGATACTTGATACAATTTCTAAGCTTTACAGTCTCTTAACTGAGAAATCCAGCAGATGACTGTTCTCCAGTTATGTGGCCACTGGAGTTTGAAGGTAGATTTTGAATCATAGCTAACTCCCACAGTAAGACTTGGCTGATAAGTAATAACTCTCTTCCTTCTCAAAGCATTTAAAAGTATAAAAAATTGGAAATTCAGTGGACTCAGTGAATTAACTTGGGCTTTTATGGTAAAGATCCATTTTAGAAGTGGGATCAATTTCTTCTTTCACCATCTAAAAGTTAGCAGTGAGATTCAGTTGCAGATTGAGATAGCTTTATGAGGGTATCTGCCACATAAGGTGCACGTGAGCTGCATATCCTCCATATCTCATTGAGCTCTAGAGTCTTGATTCACATGGGCAAGTATTTGAGATGTCCCAGGGTATCCTGCCTATCCTCCAGCTGCTTCTCCAGAAGGTTTCAGATCTGCCTCCTATCTATCTGCCCTGTGTGGATGTCTTGATGCTGTAAATCATCTTATATGGCGCTATATGTCATGTGTAAGCAACCAAATCTTCCCCCAGCCAATAGAGCCTAGAGACAGAATCACATTACCTTAGAGTAGATATCTGTAAGTCCCCACTTGAATCTCTCTCCAGGCTCCATTATAGAATTATAGAATCACAGAACAGTTTCAGTTGGAAGGGACATTCAAAGGCCGTCTAGTCCAATCACCTCCAAGGAGCAGGGACATCTGCAACAAGATCAGGTTGCTCAGAGCCCCATCCAACCTTGCCTTGAATGTTTCCAGGGATGGGGCATCAACCACCTCTCTGTGCTACCTCTTCCAATGTTCTACCACCCTCAGTGTAAAAAATTTTTTCCTGATATCCAGTCTACCTCCTTCTATTTTAAAATCATTACCCCTTGTCCTATCACAACAGGCCCTGCTAAAAAGTTTCTCATTGATTGCATTGATTAGATTTACCCTGATTACAGTGAGAGTTTGGACATCCAGCTCATACGTACTCAATATCTAAAAGTAGATGTCTGAATCTGAAACCCTCAAGGTTTGGTTTGATTGTCCATTATAAACATCTTGTGCCATAAGATGTGTACTTGACCATTCTGCCTGCCTTCCTGCCATGCCCTCAAGAGTCTCCAACAGCACAAAATGCTGTTTTCAGGTAACTTAATCACTACTTAGTACTCAATGTGAAGTAGTTGTCTAGGTTCTCTGAACCAATGATGAAGAACAAGAAGTACATTTAGAAGATGATCAATCCCATCTGTTTTAGGCAGCTCTTTTAGGATTATTTATACAGCACACTAGCCTCACAATGTGTTATTGGCTTAATCTAATCTTGAACATTACATGCAAAATCTTTTGTACAACTGTATTTTGCTCACTTCCTATCCACGTCTTCTTGTCCAAGAACCTGCTTCACATTGACAGAACAATTTCCTGTAGTCCAGCAATCAGCCAAATCAATCAAATCTGAGTTGACATTTGCAACTTTCTTTTTTTCCCCTTCAACAGGATGGAAATAAACTCCTGAGTGCATGGAAATGGCTCCAGGCAGCTTATAAAGGAGATATGAAAAAGAGAAACTATTCAACAAAAGGCAAGCATTTGGGCAAATATCCATTTCGGTGGTTAAGCCAAAGCAACAAGGTAGGAGAAATAATTCTTCAGCAAAACAAAACAGAAAAAGGAACTCTTTGCTGGGATCCTTTGTCTCATGATGGGCCTTCATGCAGAGATTGTCCAGTGCCCCAGCTGCATCTGTCGTGCCCAGCGTCTGCTTGACACGGGGAGAAGGTTGGATACAGCCATGGCAGTGGCACACCGGCCCAGAAGCCTTCCAGCCCGTTAGCCCAAGTAGTTGTCATCTGGATCCCCCAGTTAGGTCTGGGCTGGGCATGCTGAGCGGACTCGCCGATGAAGGCTCTGCTAGCTCATTTCAGAGTGCAGACATGCCCTGCTTGTTCTGTCCTGGCCCTAGCAGACGGAAATAACGTTGAGAGCAGTTCCGTGGCCCTCTGCCAGGAGTTATATCATTCAATTCTTTTTAATAGGAAATGTATGTCTGTCTTCATTTACTTGCTGGCATCCAAGCTTTTAGAGCTCCTCACTTTGTTTGCAGGCTTTCTCTTCAACTTTAAAAACTAGGCATTGTCTTAAAAGACAGTCCTTGATAATAATGCAAGATCAGTTGGCTCCAGAAGCTGGAACTTTAAAATAGCAGATACACAAGATTAACCAGCAAAATACTGAGCTCTGCCTGCCAGGCACCTTCAGGTGTCAATTCGAGAAGCGAAGAAGAGCAGTGGGCTCACAGTCCTAAACTCAGACATGGGCTCGCGTGCAAACTGTGAATCTCCTGTCCTCTTTTACCTCCCAAGCTAATGATATGTTGAATCTGTTTCAACTTTAGACATGTCTAAAGATCTTGCATGCTAGCAGCCTCCCATAAGAAATGGCAACACTTGCACCAGTTTTTTTCTAAACTACTATGTGCATGGCTAAGTACCTGAAACACAGACACGTATTTATGAAAGAGAAAGAAATGAGATTTCCCTCCTGCCCAGTCAGTTGAGACTAGTTTTTCATGATTAGCACAACAAGGGCTTGATAAACTACAAAATGCAGTGATCAGGACTCTCTTAATCTGCGTGCTGAAAATGGCACACAAAGCTATAAATACAGAATGGGAAAAACCAGTGATCTCAGCAAGGCAACTGCCAGTAGGTGAACTAATGAAGCAGACACAGTATTACCATCAATTCTGAGAGCTGGTAAGGGTAGGAAAGGCCATTATCAGATTGACATCATCCCAGTCCTTGCAAGTACACTTTTACGGGAAGACAAGCCAGAAGGCTCTGTGGAGCTTAACGTCTCTTTGTTCAGGAGTCTTCTCTGTGTTTAAACAAAGTGTTTTCTACATCACAGAGGTTAAAAGTGGGTGATAGTGCTAACATAGCTCTGAGGAGCCTTACAAATGTATTCCTAGACTCCACTTGCAATGCACTCAACTAGCAGTGTAAAGATTTTATTGGCGCAAGTACTTGATGCCACGTATCATACATGGCAGAGTGATGTTTGGATCCAAAGTCTAATAAATATGTGAAAATTCTTGGTTAAGACACCAACCAAATTGTGAAATGCACTATAAAAGGGGCCAGTACCACTCTACACCCCTCAACTCTGACATGCATTTTATGCATCTTCCATCCAAAAAAAGAAAATCTCTTCAGCTACTCAGTTGGAGAAGGTAATATTAACATAAAACCTTTCTTATAGACACTTTTGTATTAACCTAATTTTTGTTTCTGTAAGTTCAACTGCACAGGACTAAACCCAAGAAAAAATACACAATTAATGACTTTTCAACACCTCTAAAAATAATGTAAACTTAAGTTTTCTGGAGCTAAACACATCATGACTCTAAGGCCTGCTATGTCTCAACTTGTCAGTCAAAGAAGATGCCGGTGGTCCCTGAAAAAGGCTGATAATTTATCTTTTACAGTTGTACAAAATTCACTTTTTCAATCATAGAATCATAGAATAGTTAGGGTTGGAAAGGACCTTTAAAGGTCCTGCATGGTCACACAATAATTGGACCTCAAGCCCATTTTTGGTCCAGGGCTCAATATTGGCTAGCCCTCATTTCTACAGGTAATTATATGGGGTGGGAGGGAAAGGAATTTCCCGACACGGGGGAAGAAGGGAAGCAGTTCTGTGGCAGGTTGATCTCATTTCAAGGACCGTTGGCTGCTGGCAGCCTCAGGGAGGTTTTGGAGCGAGAGAAGTGCCCTTAGGAGATGGATTAGTGCTGCTGAGCTCAGTGGAGGTGGTCAAAGGTGCACGATCAATTTATCAGGATCACTGCCACGGATTTTGTGCCTATGTACGTGTGTATTTACGTGTGCGTGTAATGTAATACATTCACGTTGCTGGTTGAAAGGATCATTGCCATCTAGCCAAATATTTCATGATTTTTTATGGTCTGCTTAGCCTTGGATCGGCTGAAACATTGAAACGTACCAGTAAGTGCTGTATAATGGATTGCAGACCTCTGTGCAAAACCACTATCAGTGTTTCGGCAGCGCACGGTACATGTGTCAGAGAAGTGCACTGTCAGCAGGATAGTGGCTGGGCGTCTATCCACGTTTTCCTTACTCTTAAAAGAGCCGGTGACCTTCCAGAGGCCTTGATCGAAACGGGATGAATAAAAACTAGGTTAGGCATTGTAGTTCTTGGTGCAGCTTCTTTCATTGTGGATAAAATGGCCTGTATGTCCGTTTGCCGGCACCGAGACTGAGTTTGAGCACTTCTTGGGCACTTAGCATAAATTCATGCACACAGTTTGCTATCATGCTGCCAAAAGCAAACTGCACTTATCGTGTGATAAGCTTCCAGAAAAGGATCTGGAAAGCTACAAACAAACAAGAAAAAAAAAAAAAAAAAAAAACACCTCCAAAGCACAAAACTCAGCCCACACATCCAGATTGCTTTTCTCTTTCGGTTCCCGCTCTCTCCGCTCTACTGCGGCCTCGCTGTGTGAAGGTATGGGCAGAATGTGCCTACTGCTAAATCCTGGGTGTGTTTAGAGCCAACGTGCTCACACAAGATATAAAAAGCACTGGCTGCAGGGGGAGAAGAGGCAGGAACAAGTAGAACAACAGGAGACTGAGGAGCTGCGAAGCAAGCTTAGGGAGACTCTAGACACCCGGCATTGGGTGCTTCTTCCCAGCACTGGGAATTTGGTCAGTCAACAGCTGCCAAAACCATGCCATCAGCATTACTGAGGGACAAGGCATGCATGGGGGGGATGGAAAAGGGATCATGAAACATTGGGTCTGAAGTCCCCCAGAATCCATGGAAATCCTTTTACTGATTTCACTGACCTTTGGATTGGGACTTCCATCTGCTGAGGAGCACCAGCAGCGTCGAGGTTGGAACAAAGGCTGCAAGATTGGTAATTAAGTTTATTTTGATACATTGCTGTGCCAGAATGGACCGCCAAGCTCTACCAGGACTAGTTGAACTTCTCAAAGCAGCCCATATATTTGCCCAAGCGGTAATGGCTGAGAGACCACCAGGGACCAAAAAGGCCAATGGCCATTAAAAATCCTGCACCCTGGCTGTGCAGAGCAACAGGTTCTAGCTACCCTTGGTGAGGTATCAGACCTTAAATCTCTTGCTGCTTCTTCCCATATCTTCTATCTGGGCTCTGTCTCTTGTTTGTTCTCCCAGGGCTGGCAGCTCTGCTTGTATTTCTGCCTGGTAAGGAGGCACAGCCACCCCACCCTGCTATGGAAACTTGGTCTCTGACCTGCTCCTGAGCCTGTCAAATGTCTAGATAGTGACCCACCAGTGGAAATCCAAACCACAGACCCGTCTGCTTCCTCCACTGTGCTCCCTTGCTGTTTCTGGTGGCTTCCCTCCTGCTCTGTCCATGCCAAGCATGGACTGACTGTGTGACAGATCCGCTGCTTCAGTGTGGGCCAGGAACAAGCTAGGGAAATGTCACCTTGCAGGGCATCACACGCAGTGATCCTTGCTCAGAGGCATCCTCCCAGCCCCAGCACTGTGGCCTTCCCTCGACGCCTGCTTTGGAGCAGCGATTCACGTAGGGACTGGCAGTAGGACCTGGGTGGCACCACACAGACAACTTCAAATCCTTATCAGTGGCTTCCAAGGCATATGGATACCACAGTGGCTGCATGGAGGAACAGAGGCAGAGGGAAGGGTCTGCAAGTGACTTAAAGCGAGGTATTGCAGTCAAAACTGAAAAGATTTCTAGACTTTTTAAGGAGACAGCCCATGCTCAAAGATTGCTTGGGATAGGGGTCCCTAGCATTGGAGGAGGTTGGCATATGGTTGAAATACAAATGATAAATGGTGACTGCAGAGCTTGCCAACAAAGTTGGAAGCACAGAGGCAGACACAGTCCTTAGCACACTGCGAGGCTTATGTTGCGCTCTCACCGGGTCTCAAGGCCCTTCAGGACAATTATTGCCACTCACAGATGGGGAAAATGAGGCAGGGACATTGTCTCCAGAGTCTGTATCTGTACCAATAAAATGTGAAAGAATTGCTGGTAGGAACAGCATGAGCTGCCCAGGCTCTCTGAGGCATTAGGATCACAAATATAGGCTGGGCAGAGAATGGATCTAGAGCAGCCCTGAGGAGAGACTTGGGAGTGCTGTGGACGAGAAGCTCAACATGAGCTGGAAATGTGTGTTTGCAGGCCAGAAAGCCAACTACATCCTGGGCTGCATCAGAAGTGTGGCCAGCAGCTCGAGGGAGGTGATTCTCCCCCTCTGCCCTGGTGAGACCCCACCTGCAGTACTGTGTCCAGTTCTGGAGCCCCCAACATAAGAAGGACATGGACCAGTTGGAGAGGGTCCAGAGGAGGCCACAAAGATGATCAGAGGGCTGGAGCACCTCTCCTATGAGGACAGGCTGAGAGAGTTGGGGCTGTTCAGCCTGGAGAAGAGGAGGCTCCGGGGAGACCTTATAGCAGCTTTCCAGTACCTAAAAGGGGCTGATAGGAAAGATGGGGAGAAACTCCTTAGCAGGGCCTGTTGTGATAGGATGAGGGGTAATGGTTTTAAATTTGAGGGAGGTAGATTCAGACTAGATAAAAAGAAGAAATTTTTTTACAGTGAGAGTGGTGGAACACTGGCACAGGTTGCCCAGAGAGGTGGTGGATGCCCCATCCCTGGAAACGTTCAAGGCCAGGTTGGACGGGGCTCTGAGCAACCTGATCTGGTTGGAGATGTCCCTGCTCCTTGCAGGGGGGCTGGACAAGATGACCTTTAAAGGTTTCCAACCCAAACTATTCTATGATTTTATGATTCTGTGATCACCTGCAACCACCCAGGGAAAAGCTCAAGCTTCTACCAAAATGTAATCACTTCTCAGGGTATGATGCCAGTCACACACACAGCTGCAAAGAAGGGTTGTTTAGCAACCATGAGTCAGGCTGCAGGTATTGTACCATTCAGTTTTGTTTGGTGTCCTTTAAAGCACTCTCTATAAGGATATGGAAGGGAGAAACTAAAGAGGGAAAGATCAGACCACTCTTGCAATTCAAGCAGCAAAGGAAGCTTGTTGAAATAAAGAAGATGGACATTTTTCAAAGGAGTTGATTTGTACAATGGCTAAGCAGCCTGTGGAACACAGAGATAGCATTATGTCAATAAACTTAGCACAATTAGAAATCACAAAGCTGTTTTATTGATAAGTGTAGCACCTGCAATTAGCAGAACATCTGCAATTGTTAACAAGCACAAACAGCCTCCACTTCAAGATGTTGCAGCCAAGCTCAAGTAGACTTGGAAAGAATGCTATCTCTTTTCCTGCGTAAGTGGCTAAGACATTCTAAAATTCTTTTGTCCCAAATCAGGATAAAAGATCGACGTCTCAAACATATATACACATTTGAACAACACATTCAGAATACCTTAATGGAAAAAAAATTGAGTTGGATGGCTGTCAAAAGTTATTTCTTTAATATTGATCATAGTTATGCTTATGTGCTGAAGCGTAACGGCATAAGCGCATCTTCCCTCCAGATGGTGACGAGCTTTGATGGGACTAAATAATACGGGAGATGATCCACAGACTGGATTTGGCTAAAGTAAAAAAAATTACTTCAGTGTATGCCTTGGCAAATCAACTTGGAAAAGGAAGTCCAAACTCAACTTAGACCCAAATACTTAGGATGCTTGGAGTGCAATTCCTCTCCTTAGGTTGAGTTGCATGCAACAAATACCTGTTTACATCACAGTTAGCTGTCTAGACCCCATTAAACTTTGTACAGCTAGGCTTCTCCAAAATGCAATATGTCCGACCTACCTGGGTGAGCTGCACCCTCCGACTGTCTGTTTCTCCCCACTGATGTGAAAGGGGCTCCGCTACCTGTCCGTATGCAGATGTCAGCTTTGTGGGCGACTGAAGTTAGCTGGGGTGTCTCTTCTGTCCCTGTTGCTAGCACACGGTGGTTAGCTATGGTTTGTCAGCCACTAGCCAAAGATCTTGAAAGCCAAACAATATATTTCAAATCAAAACCTCATTTGAAACAGAATATCCAACTTTCTAATTCCAAACATATGTTAACCATTTGAAAATGTCCCATCCCAGCCTTGTTGGAGGCTGCTGCCGCCCAGCCTCTGCCCCTGTCTTGCTCCTTGGCTCTTCCACCCTTCTCCAGGCATCTTCTCCTCACTTCCCCATCCACAGGCTCCCGCAATTGCCCCTCCCCAGCTTTAACTATTACTTCAGCTCACACTCTCCATTCTGCCTCTCTTGGGTGTCATCATCTCCTGCTACCCAGTCTGGTGGTTGAATCCAGTCAGCACTAGCCTCTCCCAGTGGCAAGGTATTGGACACACTGGGAAGCCCAGTCAATGTCGAATTTGAGTTGTTTTAACTCTTTTTCTTTAAATGTTGCATTTCAGTCAATCCTATATTCTGGCCATAAAATTATGGCAACAGATCTGGAGAAACAACTGGAGTACGTGCTCCTGCAGAGCACAGCAATGCCAGGAATCCCTCCATCCTGCAGAGTTTATTTCATTTTCCATCTATTTATTTCATTTTACTCAGAAAGAGTGCCACTTGCCCTTTTTGAGTAAAAGGAGCTCAGAGGTAAGCTAGCCTCTCCTGACAGCATGCAAGCCTGCCTCCCCCACGCCCCCCCTCAGCCCTGCCAAACTGGATGAACTGGATACCTTCCCAAGATACACCCCAACTTTTAAAGCACCATACTGCTGACATGGTCTATTTCACGTCTCCATTAAGCACCTCCACGTACACTGACACAAACTCTCATTGACTCCCAGGACCAACATCACACAGCAGAGCTGGAGGCAGCATGGCCCTGGCTGTGGGCTTGTGCGGTCCCCGTGGGGAGCCCAGTCAGTCTGTCAATCATGTTCATCTTCCATACTCACAATTTCCACCAGTATCACAATTGATTTAGGACACGTTGTCAGAGGAAGATGGGGTCTGGAAATTACTGTAGCAGCAGGGGTGGCCCATACATTTTCAGTATGGCTTTGGTACCCTTGACTGGGAGAAGATGGTTGATTTCCATTTACGTAGGAATCAACTGGCTCATACTTAAATAGGGAGATCATAGGGACCAAAGACGAGCTGCTCCACAGCATCCACCTCTAGGGACTGGTGAGGGTCCTGCTTTGCCCTCATCCTTGGAGACCCACATGCATTGCATTCAAACCTCCCCAAGGACAGGACTGGGTTTACACCTGGATTTACAAGGCCCTGCACAGGATTCAGTCTCTGGGCAGTCAAATATACAAGAGTAATTTTTAGTCACGCAGCCTCAGTATTACTCAACTGACGTGAAAAGAAATAGGATCATATTTTGAGAAGAATAGGATCTGTGTGTAAATAATAACTCTGAAAACTCCATTTACTTTTTAAACTTTCACTATATTTGATCTGTGATAGTCCAGCACCTAGACTGACCTTTAAAACAAACATGTTGCAGGCTTAAAACAAACAAGTAGATGTACTTTTTCAACCAACACATAATTAAATTGTGGGACTTGGTGGCATGAGATGTTGTGGAGGCCAATAGTTTAGACAAGTTCATAGAGGGCAGACCTACTCAGACCTGCTGAAAGTAATGTTCTGGATGTAATTTCCAGGCCAGGAAGGTCCCAGCTTGCCAACTGTGAGAAGATATGTATCTTTTCTTGAACTCCTGTTACCCAGATTGGGCCCAGACTGAGCTGGGTGGACTTTTGCTCTGACTGCAAAAGGCAGTTCTTACCTCCATGCATGGCCTCTCTGTCACGAACATAAAGCTTTTTTTCTCCACCTCACCTTATGCTGTAGAGCCACACGTTAAGGTCAGACGTTTGCTTGTTCTGGAGGGGTATTTGTTTGCTTGGGTTTTGGTTGGTTTTGTTTTGAAGAGTGATGCGGTTAAATAAAAAGAGGCTCAGGCTGGACTCTTGCATTATTCATCAGAGTTAGGCAATTCCAAACAAAAGCTAGGTTGGCATTAGTGGGAGTTTCATGTGTTACTTGTTCTTCAAGGAGATCTGCTCCAACAGTGCTACCTAGTAGCCTCAACACCAGGAGTCCATGTCTCCATCTCTGACTTTTCCAGGGTGTGACGACACAGGAGTGACTCGCAGCTGCTGCAGCCACCATCCAGTGTGCACCCACCTCCTCCATCAGCTCGACGGGGGACGCGTGGGTAGCGAGGCATCTAACCTGTGCATGGCATGAAAGCCTGTGCCAGGGTGCAAGAAAAAGGAGAGGAAGGCGAGATGGAGGAGTAAAATCTGATTAGGAAACACGATACATTAGGTTGGACTTTCTCTTTGCATGGAGTGGTACACAGCAGGACTTGAAGGGACATGACAGATGGTGATAGCCCAGTAGAGAGCCTGTGGAGCCACTGGAGATGTGCTCAGCTGTTCCTGCGGTGCGCTGATGTGTGATGCACCCTAGGCTGACTCATCCTCATGCTACTTTGGTGGATCCCCTTTTTTTGTCAGGGCAGCAGCATCAGCACAAAACAAGGAATCACACAGCAGTGATTTTGGGAGCTGGGGAGCGGCGTTTCCAGTAGAATCAGCCTCTGTTTGCCATGGTCTTTGCTGTGAAGAACAAATAAGGCTACAGCGTGAACTGAACTTTTAAACCCAGGCCGTTCAAGTGGGTTTGAAATTCAGACCTTCTTTACTTAATTAAAAATGAAAGGCTCTTTACAGCATTAAGCTACCCTTTGATACAGTTAAAATCATAAGAAGGGAGACAAACCAGAATCTAGCTTGGGTTTGGAGATGTAGTTGTTTCACCTCAGCGGAGCGCAAGTTGTTTACAAAACTGATGTTTACAATAGGAACAAAGTGCCCTCAGATAAAGCAAGAAAACCCCATTTATCTGTGGGAAGAACTGGTAACCGGATGCCTGAGCTAAAATCCCTAGATCAGCAGGGCATACCAAAATGAGTTATTTTGTGCTGCTTTCTGTTGATTTAAAATGAGATGACACAGAGACAGATTAGCTAAAACCACAGACATTATAAATTGCAATTTGGCCTCAAAAGCTGAAATGCTTTGATCTGTGACTCAGTTGGGGCCAAACTGACTAGCATTTAAAGAGGGGGAAACACGTACAAGGGAAAAAGAGCTTGGACATAAACAACATTTTCTCAAATTACAGTAGCTGACCTGAACAAGTCTTCACCATTATTTTCATCAGAGTTTAATCATGTCCACCAGGAAAGGTGCACAGCAGCATCCACGCATGGAGTTGCTCTCTAAGACAAAACATGGCAGTCTCCAGTACGTTCATTAACCACAAGCCTAGAAAGCATTTCTTCTTTGCTGCCCAATTTGAGGCTCATATTTGGTCTGGCCTTTCTGTAAGAAGTGTGGTAAGAGATTTTGGAGCTTATACATTAGCAATTAATTTACTTATTTTTTTAATGAAATCCAAAAATCTAGAATTTGAATCATAGAATGGTTTGGGTTGGAAGGGACCTTCAAAGGCCATCCAGTCCAACCCCCCTGCAAGGGGGGACAGGGACATCTCCAACCAGATCGGGTTGCTCAGAACCCCGTCCAACCTGGCCTTGAACGTTTCCAGGGATGGGGCATCCACCACCCCTCTGGGCAACCTGTGCCAGTGCTTAACCACCCTCAATGTAAAAAAAAAAAATTCCTTATATCAAGTTTGAATCTATCTCCCTCTATTTTAAAACCATTACCTCTCGTCCTATCACGAGAGGCCCTGCTAAAGAATTTCTCCCCATCTTTCATATCAGCCCCCTTGCCCCCTTTAGGCACTGGAAGACCGCCATCAGGTCTCCCTGGAGCCTCCTCTTCTCCAGGCTGAACAGCCCCAACTCTCTCAGCCTGTCCTCATAGGAGAGGTGCTTCTGTAGCATTGAAAGTCAGTAAGGGTTAAGAATATGCTTAAAGTTTTGCACATGAGTTGGTGTGTGCTGAAGCAGGAGCAAAACTGTCCTGCTCTTCAGAGAAAAAGATTCTCCATTTCTTCCTCCCTCCCTTTGGAAAGGTTTCTGCTCCAGCCAGCCCTCCCCACTCAACTCAGCGGTCGAGGGGCAAAAACCTGGCTCATTTTCTCAGCAACATGATCTTGCCTAACTGCTCTTTCCACATTTTGGTGATCTTTGCAGTCTCTTGCAACATTTAGCTTTTAAAATAACATTTTATTTTCACCTTGTGAGCAGACCTCCTTCATGTTCCTGACCACCTTGACAAGTGTTTCACAATTCCTGCTTTCGCCAGCGTGCAAGGGCAAGTCACAGGGGAAAAGGTTTCCAGCTAGGGACTGAACCTGGCCACCCACACAAGCCAATCTGAAGCATGGAGGTGGCCCCTGAGCAGCTGGAAGCACCCCCAGGCAGCAACTCAGGTGCTGCAGCAGGGGCCATGCTGGAGGACACCCCCGCATCTTTCTCATCTGCCTGAGCAAGCCGACTTGTGACCCTGCTGCATCCCAACGTCCAAGGGCATCCAACGGAGCTTCTCTGGAGCATGGCAGAGAAAAGCTTACAGATTGTTTTGCTGAGGGTTTGTCAGAGGTAGTTTAAAGCCAGAGGGTTTTCCTGCTTCCCAGTGTGTAAACAAAACACATCTCTAGTCCTTCTCCTGTTGGCCTCATTACTGCCTAGCAAGCATTAGCACTGCTGTGTGAAGAGCCCCACCAGATCCACCAGTTCTCCTCTTTCATTTATTGGAGATGCAGTCATACCTGTATTTGTTTGTACTGCTTTTCAGAGGCTTACCAGCACAGTGTTGTAGACACTACCTTTCCTCCCAAGAAATGTCCTTTCTGATGAGAACAGAGCCCTGGACTTGCTGGGATTGTCCTAGGCTGGAAGCAGGAGGCTTTCGGCTGACATTTGGTGATCCAACGGCCTAGTCCTGTGCCTGCCATGGCACTGACTGATCCGCCGCACACCCTAACTCACTTGGTTGTTCTGCCTCAGCATCCCTTTGGCAAAAACTCAGCAGTCGTATATCCCAGGATAATTGCACTATTTAATGAGACAGCAGCCCTTGTCTTGCTCTTCTTTCTTTAATTGCTCCCACTGAAGACAGACCCGTCTCCAGAATAGGACAAGCAGGATTTAATGTAGTATTTGCACAGACCTCCAGTACGAAACGCTGCTAGGAAAGTGCTTGGGTGGGAGAGTAAAGATGACTTACTTTCAAAAAGACTCAATTTGGAGAGGTCAATAACCTAAATTTAGATATTGATTCAGTGTATTGCTGAACCAAATGCTGCTCTTTTGTGTGCAATTCCACTCTTACCACTCATGTGCTTAAAATTAAGCATATGCTTAAATACTTTGCCAGATGAGGTCTTCAGAGCTCCATTAGCACTGTATGTTTTTGCTCTAAATTCACTGTAATTGTTTCTCATTGAATAGATGCTTACTGAGTAAGATACAAAAAGAGCATGGGAACAAAGCGGCCCTCAATCTGAGACTTTGATCCACATATTATTCAAATACATAATGACTGCTTTGATTTATGGATTTATAATTCTATTGAGGCATTCCGGAGATTACCCAAAACATTCCAGCTCCGGTCGATGCTGGAGGGTGTTACCAGAGCCCCTGCCTGGAATGAGAGGGACAAAATTTAGTTGCCTGTTTGCTGCTGAGATTACGTCACAGATTGCAGGATAAGAGCAAGCTGCATGGCAATGCACTCTCTTGTATTTGGTGCTATTTGCAAAGGCTTTTTTTTTTTTGCTGTGACCTAAGAAAAGCATCTGAAAGTACAGACTCCCTTCTACCCACAGTATATAGAGTTTTGGCAGTATAACAAGACAGCAGACTACATAGTGGGTGTGTTGAAAGAAGGAGCAGATGGTAGATTGCTAGCACAAGGATTTAGCAATACATTTAGAAAACAGATTATTCTGGAAGATGAGAAATTATGATTAGCCCCCTTCCCTCTACTCCCACTCCCCTCCCCAAACATATCCCCACAAAATGTTACTTTGGCCACGCACCATAGGAATGACTCAGCTCCGATACTCAGCAAGACTTTTGCAAGGATTCAAACAGGTGACAGCTGTGAAGAAAAAATGTCCTGCTTTTCATTTGTATCAACACCAGTTTGGGTTTTTAAGCCCATTTCACCTTACACAGCAGGCTCACCCTGTTGCTAACAGAGAAGATGACCAGTAAAGGGACCTGGCCTGCAAGAGAGGCCATTCCCAGACAGTGAGGACTCATCACCCAGCTCAGGACCTGCTCTTGCTGTTGTCTGCTCCCCATCTACCACCACTCTTGGTGTTTTGCAGTCAGTGAGAACTCAGATCTAGGACAAGGACTGACTTTCATACCTCCCCAGCTGTAAAATTTCCCTTCTCCCTTTCACTGCCTCTTAGTTATGTTGAGAGATTCAGGTGTGGGATAGTGTGATGGTTCTGCTGCGTGAGCAAGCAGGAAGAGTTAGATGCCATTAAGTGCTGAATCTCTTAATGTGATCCCTATAGTCTGGCTTCTGGGAAAGAAAGAGCAACATCAGAAATGAGGGCAACCTGTACTGGTAGACCCTAGGGAGCCTTCTAGTTACACAAGGAGTCCTCTCTTTCTTTAAAGGTGGTCCTATCATGGGGAGAGGATAGATGAAGAGCTTTGTGCTGCAAATGGGTGAAACTCCTGCCAACATAAGAAGAAACAGTTTGGAGTTTCTGCCCATTGCTGGGACTCTGGAAGTGGGACTTAGGGCTTGGGTAGTGACTGTGTTAATGTTTTTCTCCACTTGGCCATAGTGACAAAAGAGGATTTAAAAAGGACATAAGAGGGGCTGTAGAATAATATCTGGAAAGCTCTTCAGTGTGAGACAAGGAGCACGAGCCGGGCAGGAAATATGAGTGCTTTGATGGCATGGCACTTCTCTGCTTGAGAGCTGCATCTCCTTAGTGGCTGCCGTCATCAGTGCAATAACAGGGACCCAATGTGAACATCAGCAGGGGAGTCTGGTGTCTTCAGTCCCTGTGGCATGTTAAAATTAGGTAACGGAAAGTCACAAAGACAATACAGATCCTGGACAAGAGTTTAGTTTCGGTCCTTTCCAGTTCATCCTCTCGGGATCTCAAATTCTTGGGAGACAAAGGTGAGATTCACCTAGAGAACTAGATGACTTTGGATGTTTCAATTCATGTCATCCCAAGAGGTCTAAAATAAATCAGGTGCAGTGCATTCTGAAGGTGCCTGTTTCTTCCAACAACTATACAAAGAGGGCAGAGTAAACAGCTCAGATACAGATTATTACTCCGCAGACATTTAAGTTGGGTGAGATAAATGCCACCCAAAGATCCTGGTTAACTACAAGAAATATTCTGTTGGTAGGAAAATCAGCCACCTGCAATCCAATAAATAAATTGTGTTACTTATGCATAAGAATAATATTGAATACAGCTGTCATTCAGCAATACACCATAATGTAAGGCCATTAAGGAGAAGAGGAGGATTTAGTGATCAATGAGAGAAGATTCTCCTTGGAGTTGAAAATGTTTACTTCAGGATGAAACAACACTGGGTTTTGTGTGTCATTTCCCCAGGTGCACCATCAGACAAGTTCATATCACTTCACAACTTAAGTGAATTCTTCAGTGCAGTGACATTGGACATGGTCACTCCTGGCAGTGTTAGTCTGCCTGGAGATAATGGAACTGAGGAGGCGGCTGGGAATTTTCTGGTCATCAAAGCAGCTATGTCTCAGTGATTACTAGCAGCTGAGTGTTCAGATCTTATTTTTGAGTTGGGAGTGGAGTATAGGAAACTAGATCTTACATCATGCATCAACCACTACCTCAGCAATTCAGAGTGCAGGCACATCCCTCCAGAAACCACCTGTTTTCCATTCATGCTAAGGCTGTGTCCTTTTTGGTATCCAGAATCCCAGCAGAGGTTTTTTCTGGTTTTAGATAGACTGGTAAGTCTGGATGGTCTTGATCTCACTGTGAAGCCAGGTGCCTACAATCAGGAAGGAATTGCTTTTTTGTGGATAAGGCTGACCTGGTGGCAGAACAAACACACAAGGTAACACAGCCCTCATCTCTTGTGGAGTGTGGACTACAGGTACTCCTAAGATATTGCAATGTTGGAATAACAGAATTTATTTTGCATCTGTGTTATCTGTGGTTGATGAAAGCTGGTGGAGAACTATCAGGTCATTGACTTTGAGACGGTCAGCACTGCTTTTGAAGGTGGACTGATTTTGCTTTGAAGGAATCAGTAAAGTGGTTTTTGCTCAAGAAATCATTGCTGCATATCGGTAATCCTGGTAACTCTCAGCTATAGCATTTTCTTTTGGGATCAGGTTGTGGAGAGGCATCTCGCACAGAAGCCAAGTGCCTTTGCTCTCCTTCATCCTCCTCAGTCCCGCTATAGTCCTGTCTAAATTGTAGAGTTGGCTTAGAAACCCCCTGTTGGAGACTTGTCATCTCCAGGGCCATACTGCCATTGGGCTGACTTTTGGTTGCAAACTTTCCAAATGAGCTTTTTTTTTGCCTTCTCCCCCCCTCTCCACCCTGAAAATGCTGACCTGACAAAAAGAAACATATTTGGGGAATGGGATGATTTTGACAGTACTCTGACAGAAACCAGGCAAGCTTCCAGGGCAGCCCCACTTGCCAGGTGGGTTTCCAAACTCTCCTTGTCTTTTGTCAGCTCACGCACAGCACCCCTGGCAGGGAGCCCTGCTGAATCCCAGGTGCAAGGCTCGTGGGTACAGCAGGTTCCCAGAGCTACTGCATTGAAAGTCCCCAGCAAAGGTGACCGATCTCAGGGCTGCAGTGCTAAGAAAGCCATCCTTCCTGAGTCTTCTCTCTGGGAGTCTTGGGAACGTTTGTAAATGCTTGACAGAAAAAAAAAAAAATCATCTTAAAGTCTTCTCACATGACTTTTGGAACTTTGCCATTTCAAAGTTTTATTTGCTTTTGGAGTAAATTTTTTTTTTTTTTTGGTCCCATCTGTGGAACTGAGCATGGAATAAAATGCAGATCCATCTGTTCAAGCTGCCAATTACCTCTGACTTCATCAAGAGGCAGGTGTTGCTGCACTGCCTGCAAGCGCTTCTGGGAGTAGATAGGACCTCTCTTCAGCAACTCCATTCTTTCTCCCTCGAAGATCATCACAAATGGTCCCACGCCCCACACATCCTCCCAAAGGGCTCTCAACTGTGGGACACAACAAGTGTTAATCCTATCATCCTCTCTTGTTCTGGTGGCCATGAGGAAAGGCTATTCAGCAGTTCTCTTATCAGGTCATTGACAATGGTCAAAGGCATGTCACTATTTCCTCTGGGCCAGAGGGCAGGGGTCCCTCTACATGGGACAGGTGCACCATCAAGGACAACCCAAAGGGAACCCCATGCCAATGAGATGAGGGTGATGATGGCAGCCTGGAGACATGGTGGAAGCCATGCCAGCTCTTTTGACTACAGGATCATACATTTCCATAACTCAGAGAAAATCTGCAATTCGTAATTATCATAGAATCATAAAACAGTGTTTGTTGGAAGGGACCTTTAAAGGCCATCTGGTCCAACCCCCCTGCAAGAAGCAGGGACATCTCCAACCAGATCAGGTTGCTCAGAGCCCCGTCCAACCTGGCCTTGAATGTTTCCAGAGATGGGGCATCCACCACCTCTCTGGACAACCTGTGCCAGTGCTCTGCCACCTTCATTGTAAAAAATTTATTTTAGACTCCTGGCTTGTTCCTCAGTGGTTTGATGACAGCAGTGACACACTCAGCTTTGCAGTGCCTGCATCAGCATGTTGTGAAAAGGGGCAGCCCGTCTTTTCCATCCTTTTCTTACCTGGCAATCGGGTGGCTGCAATGCCCCAGTGCATTTGGTGGATGTTGCTGTCAGAGCCCTGCGAGCGCCTGGCTCTGCTGCACAGCAGCGTCTCGCTGAGTATGTGAAACTCGCTGGTTCCCAAGGGGAATTTAAGAAAACTCAAATTAAAAAAAAAAAAAAACCAACAAAACAACCAGCTCGGTTGTTTTTTAAGCCAGTCTGGGTTTTTTTTTTGTATTGAGGGAGGAGTGGATCTTGGGGTTTTCTTATGCTGCAGTGCCAGACACAGCCAGGGAGCAGGCAGGAGCTCCTCACTGGTACAGGGTTGGGCTGGCAGCTGATCGAAAGCACTTGGTTCACTCTTTAAAGAAAGACTTGAAAGGCTGCACCACGGGGGAAGAAAAACACAAGAGCAGTGGTATGAGGAGCTGGCTGAAGGGACAGAGACAGGCTGCAAGCTGGGCTTTAGCAGCTGAAGTCTATTAAATGGACAGATCAATCAATAGCCCTTTTAATAGGAGGGAAAGATCAATCTTTCCTCTTTCCCTGCGTGGCTTACTGCTACCCCTGCTCCTCTGTATTCTTTCATTACAGCCAGGCAAATTTGGAAAAGCTGAACTGTGGGTGGCTGGATTTGTCCCAGAAAGCTTGCACTGGAGCAAGATCCTGCTGGGCTGTGCTGGCTGTGGCAGGGGTCCCCACTCCATCCCAGTTAGGCCAGTTAGGACTTACCTGCCCCTCACATAGGACTTGGGGCTGTGCAATGGCTGTGTTGCTTGGGGCCAGGAGGTGGTAAGTCAGCGACAGTCATACTGGTAAGAAGTCATACTGTTAAACAAAAAGGTCACGTCAACACCTGGTTTTTATCAAAATCAAGTGAGAGAGAGAAGTCCTTCTGATTTATACCCGCGGCTGAGGAGGTCACTCTCCTGTTTCCCACAGTGAGCAATGCTGGAAGTTTCACAAGATGGGTCCAGAACCTCTTCAGTAACCAGGTGTGGTCTCTCCTAATTGGCGACTAGCTTCAACCCTGTTGTGTTGCTTCAGAAATGTTCCTATCAGCAATTTGCAAGGATCCTGTACTTGTCCACAGGCAAGCAGAAAGCCTGAGAGTCTTAAGAGACTGGCCTTCAGCAGTGGCCCATCCTCTACCTACTTATTTCTGGGCACAGGCCAGCATGCCTGCCTGCTCACACAGCCCCCCCAGAAACGTGCAGTGCTCTAGACATGATTTTTATTCAGAGTCATGAAAATAGTCCACCCAGGCAGACAGGCACAGCTTTGTATTGTTAGGAGCTGGTTCCACTGGGGAATTTTTGAATTCAGATTGCCCAACTCTAGCTCGGCAGGGCTGGGTGCCAAGGTATTTGGGCACAAAACGGTCAAGTGAGGTTTCATTCTTTTTTTGTAGGCAGACAATATTTTTATGCCCCGTCATGGCTGGGCAATCAAAACAGCAATTAGGTTGCATCAGCAGATGTGCTTGCTTTTAGTGACTGTTCGTCTCAACAGCGCACAGGCTATATTCTGTTTGGTACCAAGATCTTTTCAGTTCCAAATATAACTTGGACCTTTAAAGTGCTTTGTCAACCATCTGAAAAGCTGGGCAGGAGTGGCATTCACTTTTAGCACTCTCAGCTCAGAGAACTGCAGATGTTTTTCTTTAGCACTCCTGCAAGGTGAGTAGAAAATGGAGATCTTGCATCTGCCCGGCGAAGGCAGGCAGAACACAGCCTGTGCCACTGCTCGCAGTCCCAAACAGAAACAACAGAGCAGATTTTGCATTCACGTCAGCACAAAACCAGCCCAGCTTCCCAGGTCTGTAAGGTAACTGTGGTCGGCACACCTCCACATCATTACCCTCTCTCCTGGTGTGGCCTGGCCCAAAGTTAAGCAGCTGTCCCGAGAGCCACGTAACGGCCCTCTGTGACTGGGGACAGTGACCGTGCTGCATAAGGTCCCCACATCAACAGAGAGAAAAGGTGACTCATGTGGTCCTGAGCATCTTAAACAGAAGAGACAAACCATCTGCTGAGTGCTCCTGGCTCTGCAGGTGACTGGATAAGACAAGCCACTGAAGTATGGCACTTTGCTTTTAGATGACCAAAGCTAGGTGCCATGAATCCTGCCCTCTAACTATACATAGCATCTGCACCCATAATTTCCCAAACATCCTGCATTCCCAAATCCATCAAGCAGCAAAAAAACTTGCTGGTACCTGTCACTTTGGAAAGTCAGGTCTGTCATGCCTCAAGCTTCACAGGAATTTTTGCAGGTTCAAGCAACTAGGGGATTAAGTACAGTAAAACACATGCTTTTCACTCAAATTAGCTGAGATGCAGCAAGGTAGAGGTCTGGGAGAGAGATTTGTCTCCTGCCAGCTCAGGTCATGGTGGGTGCAGCCACGTGTCCATCCTGGAACCAAGGGAGGGCAGGAACATCCACCTGGTGCCATGGGCACCTCGGGTTACAGCACACCACCCCAGAAACACGCTGCAAGGAGACAGTGCAGGGAAACCTCAGGGTTTGAAAAGCATGTAAGAAAATGAGGCTCCATTGTCATTTGATCTTCTTTGCTATTAATAAAATAGGAACAGTTTAACAGGCTATTGCACATGGCAAGGGCAGAACCTGGTCATCTTTAGGTTGTCTGCAGGTTGCCTGCAAGGAAAACAGTTTCACCTCTCCACGTTAGGTAATTTCTAATAATGTTTGAAGTTAAGATAAAACTATTATTTTTCCATATTGCTTTTGCTTCTATTATATTCACTTTGCTCTTTTTTCCCCTCTCTCTGCCTTCCCAGGTGTGCACGTGCATATTTGTGCTGAAGATGATCAGCTTGCAGGAAGTACATCATTCACTGGATGCTACTGGAACTTGGTCAGAAATTAATTCCACATCTTAAAAAAAACCAACAAAAAACAACATAAGCAAATTACAAGCCTTCCAGCCCTGGCCCATCAGTCAGTCACCGTCTGTTGCAGTGGCTGAAGCGCCACCTTCGTGGTGAACATGGGACAAGCTGGAGAAAGGGTTCACGAGTGCTGAGAGGGCAGGGACTTTTCCACGTGAAATGATGAGGGCCCTGAGCTAGGGCTGCTGGAGTGGCTGTGATGGACGAGCCGAGCACTGAGAGCCAAAGGGTTCCCTGGGGCTTTCTTGCCAATGTGTCCCTTGTGGGTAGATTTCATCAGATGCAATTTAAAAGATATCAAGCTCTTTCCTAACTTCATTTGTCTGTATAAATAACTACTGCATTTTACAAAGGGCTGTTCCGAGATCATGAAAGGGATGGGAACTAGTACTCAGAGCTGGGAATGGGAAGACAGACTTTAAAACAGCAGTGTTTTTTCCATGTGAGCTGTCTGGGGCATCCTTTACGCCTCTGCAGCACCCTGAATCCTCATCCCCCTCTGCAGGGCTGGGGCAGCCGGGCTGGGTGTGGAGGGTCGGCTGATCACCCTCCACCCATTACAGAGATGGAGGATTTCAGCTGTGCAGCCTCCTTTCAAGACACAGAGGTTTGGGACTCATTGCTACTCATCCTGTGTTACTGTGCTATTTATGTCTATTAAAACCCATACCAACCACCTTCAGCTTACCAGCCTGTGTAATCTCCTTAACTGAAGCAGGGCCACTAAGGATCAGGGCACTAAGTAGCTACAAAACAGTCTCCACTGCACTGTGGCTCCTGATTTCTCCTGCCTATACCAAAACAAGACTCACCAACACCAAGATTTGGGTTGTCTTCCTGCCCTGGACCCATGGATGGAGAGTGGCTACTCTAAAGCCTACTGACCTAAAGCTTTAGGGGCTGATCTGCCAGAGCCCTGAGAGACGCAACCACTTATCTCACGGTGTACAGTGGAACACCATGGACCAATCCAGGAACTACAGGGTGTCCCCAGACCATGCTGACCCTGGGAAGGGTATGGCTGCACACATGGGACACATCTACAGTATTAGCAGGGATACTCACACCTGGGCTAACAGAGGAACCCAAAGGTCAGGGTCAGACACAAGTAAACCCTGAAATACCAACATACTGTAAGGCTTAAACTTATCCTATATCACCCACAATTATAAGAATTTCCAGCAATGGAAAGTATCAAGTGGGTTGATTTACCCTTTGGAAAGGTCCATCCCTCCCAGCTCACCGCAAAGGGAGTCCAGCATATCTGTGGTCCTGACTCAAACACCTCTGCTCTGCACATAACTTAGGTGACCTGAACAATGGCCAAGAGTTTTTCATGAAACTGCGCAAACGCAGTGAACTCCTGGGAGGAAAATGTTTGTTCATTCCTTGATCCCTTATCTGGTGCACTGCAAACGCTGAAAGAGGCCAAGGAATTTGGCTCAAGAACAGCGATGGGCCTGGAATGGAGATTAGCTTTGTGTGCCCAACAGGGGCTCTTGATGCAGTGGCATTTTGAAATACATGGCAAAAGGAGGGTATGAACCACAAAGGAAGATGCGGTTTGCTTTTGAAAGCAAGCCTGAACCTTTTTTTTTAATATCAATTCCATTTTGAAGTTGCCTAAGCATCTTTTTTTTTCCTACCTCATTCTTACACAATGGACAAATGTAGGGGGTAAGCAGGGGAATGCAGCACCCTCCAAACGTTTTGTGAGCCTGTTTGTGTCGCTCGCCACCCTCTATGCTTCAGCAACTACAGCAGAAGTGACTCGACGCCTACCAGAGTAGCTCGTAGCAAAGCCTGTTGCACATACTCAATAAAAGCAGACATTTGAACATTCTATTCCTTTGTGGACTTTTCAAATAAGGTTTACATCCAAGGATCTGCTCTATTAGCAACAACTAGGCAGAAACATAAACAAGAAGGACTTCTTATAACAGTGGCTGCTACAAAAGTACTATTAGACAAAATCTCCACCCCACTTGTGGGATACTATCCCTTTAAATGATGATTTTGCAGTATCACCAGGATGTCCTGCACAATGCCCTTAGTTAAGAGCATCTCTGCTGGCAATCGATTTTTCTGCTGGGGGTGGAGAGCTAGCAGTTCAACCTAAGTAAGAGCACAGTCAAATCAAATGGTTTCTGGAGTGTGCCACTGTAGAATGACAGATTCAAAAGTTCAGTTCTCAGCTGTGCCCATGACCTGCGCCACGATCTGCGCCAAGTCACTTCATCTTCCTGTGCCTCCGTTTCCGCTCCAACCTTTTCGCATTTATCTCCACGGCTTGCGAGCTGGGCAGATGAGTTGCATTGTGTTTGTACAATACACGCTAAACCAGAGCTGTCAGCCTGATTTGTGTCTTCTGGCGCTGCCAGTGTTACCAGTTCTTGGGGATTTACTGCAAGTCTGCATGTTTGGTGGCTCTCATGAAGTTTCCTTTCCTGGGATGATGCACTGAATTAATTTTTCATTTAAAAGGAAAGTACATTTTTAGGCAAGCTTGAAAAGGCAAGGACTAGAAGTTCATACTTGAGAATGGAAATAACACAGAGGTGAAGTGGTGTTATTTTGAGCGTGCTACTCATTATTTTTAACGCTTGGTGTTAGCAGCATGGTAGTAACACAGAAAGAACACAAATGACATACTCAGAGTAGTAAAATTAGTAGAGAGTCAAAGCACTCCTGTTGCAAAGGTACTAGACAAACAAACATCTAATTACCTTGTTTTAACAGTATGGAAACTCAGTTAATTTACCAGGGGTTGCATAATGTGTCTGCATATTCTGTTTACAAGGGAAGATGCTGCCATTCAAAGGCTGTGGGGTTGCCGGTAGATGTTTTTTACCCTGTTTATCAGGCTAGCCCCATGCTCCTCTACACTCTGCTGCACACGATGCTGGCGGCCCGGCACTCCTCCCCTCCTCCAAACAGTGCTGGTGAGCCAAAATCCGCCTGCTCCGTATGCGCTGTGCAGGGCAGCCCTCCAGGGAGTAAGAAAAGGGGCTGGCAAAGAAGGAAACCTGGACTTTCTATTTTTTTGTTGTTGATTCCATGACTGGCTTGTTACTGCATGTGATGGCTTGCTAGCCCGCCTCTAAAATGGGGACAATGAGTCATTATCCTGCCAATAACAATGCATATCTTTATTTAATTCTCCTCTTGGCGCGCCGGGTGCCAGCAGGTGATACAGACGGCCCAGGTCGGGTGACAGGGAGCGACTGCCAAGCAGCTGGGGTGAGCGCTGGGTGCCAGGAGAGGTTGTACGTATGCCAGGCTGGCTAGGTGACAGCACCTAAAAGCCACCTCACCTCACCCATGGGCCTTTGGGAAGACGCTGGAGAGGGGACCATCACCCCAGGGAGCTGGGCACAGCGCGGTGGGCAGAGACGGAAAGCCCAGGGGCAGGGCTCCAGTGGCAGCCAGATGCCTCCCATTGTATTCACTTGCATGAATATAATACAAAAGCAGGTTTATCACATCACCGCTCCCAAGGTGGGAGGCAAAATGACTTGCCCAAAGTCACCTCAGGAGCCTGTGGCAAAGTCCAGCCTGCAACTAGATTTGTGAAGGGAGAGAGAAGAGATGAGACCCTCTCATCCATCCACATCAGATGTCCCGAGACTGCAGCAGGGAAAACCTTGTTGTTACCTCACAAATAATTTAACAAATTCAACCTTGAGGGAAGCAAGTCAAATTGCTCACTTTGGTAGCTTTATGCTCAGATCCACCCTACCTTGGTAGTCTACGAGTTTCTCGGTTTATGTGATACTGGGCAGACACTCAGTGCAGCTGCCCCGCGCCAGCCGCCGCTGTGCTAAGCCGAGCCACACCAAGGGTACCTGCGCGGTCCCGGCGCTGCCTGTATCTTGGCATCAGATCTCGCTGTGCTGGTGTGCCGTGTACAAACCACTACATGCAATAACAAGTAAAGCGCTGCTTGAACCTTAGCACAAAGAAGCAAAAAAACCAAAACAATAAATGCATTTTCCACAAGGGCAGAGACAGCAGCCTTTGAATAGGAATTGCTGGATCGGCTTATGACTCAGCTGGCTGCTCGCAGAGCACTTCAGCACATGCTCAACTTGGGATGGCAGCTGAGGCTATGCTGGCTTTTTGAATTCAAAGCAAAATGCAAGCTGAGACGGATGGTAAAGGTTGTGGGATACGGTTGAGGTCTGCAGCACTGGTAGAGCGGGGGGACGCATTGCCCACATACCCTCCCTTCAAGTGATGGAGTCACCCCGTTGCAGGCAGCCCCTCAGGAGCAGCCCAGGTGTGAAACAGCGGGTGAAGAGCAGTCTGTGCCGCACGCAGCACTGGCACGGCGTGGGGTGCAATGTGCAAGATTTGCGGGATGCATTTCACTGCCTGGGTCAAGCCCTGCTTGTTGGGAGTGGGAGGAGGGAACCAGCCCGGGCGCCAAAATGTCTGTGACTCTGCTTAGATCATACTTATAATGTTTTTCTGCATACGGATCTAAGTAAATAAAAAGAAACCATTCATCTCAGCTGGGAGAACTGGCAGCCTTTGGAGTCACCCTGTCCACTGATATCCAGCCACCTTATTTTTCGCCCGCTCTTTGATTGCTGCCCTCCTCCCCCCATCAGCGCTGTTCCCAGGGCATCGACTTCATGAAATGGCCTTTTGTTCATAGGTGCCCAAAGCTGACGTGCCTCTTTGACTGGCTGCTTCGTTTCACGCCGACACCCTTAACTGCTGGTTTCATCTTCCTGGTAGCGATTGTCTCAGATGAAGTTTCAGTATCTCTGTTTCTCATCGGCGGCTTGAGAGTCCCATTTTCACCAGCCAGAAGCCAAAACCCTTGCACTTGCCTGACCTCTGCAATTACTGGCGGGACTCTTGTTCCCCGGCGCTGCAGCCCCTGGCCATAGGGAAACTTCTGAGCAGGGGCCATACGGGTAGGTCACAGGAGACCTAGAAACAGCACAGAGTTTGTTTAAAATCTCCAGCTCTTGCTGCAGTTTCATTCAAATTCACTGCTGCAACCTTGCCTGCTGTGAAGTACGGTTTTGACTGCAGTGTCATTTGAATGTGTGACAGAGAGCCTGCCCTTGCCTCTGGAAGGTCTACTTGTTTTCTACTTTTTTTTGCATCTTAATCTAAGAGGAAAGTTGCTAGCCACTCTAGACTGCAAGTCTCCCGTGGATCTTCATGGGCAAGAAGCACAACAGAAGTGCAAAGGAAAGCATTAAACACAACTATTTGGGGACTTCTCACCTCCAGTGTGAGACTTACGCAAGTCTCTTGGTGCTGCTCAGGATATTCTGCTAGATGCACGCCACCTTCGGTTTTCATTATACCAAGAACATCTGTCTAACTTCAGCCAGCAGCTTTTAATAGCTCTTCAGCAAAGTGCACACATTTGCCAATGCCTTCAGTGATGCAAGGAGCCTGCAGCGTGCATTTCTACCGTCCTCTTTAAAGATGAAGAGAAAACCGTGTTAATACTTCCGCAACAGATTGAGTGGAAAAATGGCAAGCCCGCCACATGACTGTAATGCTGTTGCAGCGACTAGGTCCGTTTTTTTATTTCAGCTATCACATTTCACCTGCAGCGCTGGAAACCCCCATCGCCATTGCCGCACCAAGGGTGTGTTCAGGTCCACATGTGAGCTTTGCAGATCAACAAGGCACCCAAAAGCCAGTGTCTGGGTGCAGTGCCCACGGGAGCCTGGCATCAGAATAGATTACCTCCAAGCCCCCTGGAAATTTTGCAGCAATTAGGAAAGAAATTTCAGATAACTCAGGCCCAGGACCCGCCTGTCTTCCTACAGGTTCTTCTCAGGCAGCTCTTTGTCCTCCTGGGAAAGACTGCCCAAACGCCACAGTGGCTCCATGCGACGGGCTGGAGGCCCATGTTGCTACTCACCAGCTCTGCTTGGGGGCTGGAAGCAGGACAGCCATGCAGCCCAGTGCTGATGAAGCTAACTGGCTCTGCTCATGGACCAGCTCCAGCACGTGACCAGTCCATGTGTCACTACAAGCTCTAGGAAACACCAGCTTGGAGGTCTGGGCACCATGCTCCAGCACTATAGCCATGCCTTGGTTTACTCAAGACAAGAAGCATCCTTACCTTCTGATGACAGATCAGCTTCCAGGGATGGATGCAACCATGGTACTGAGGGAGAGGGAAAATCCCGCTCAGCTCTTCCCCTGTGCTAAGCAGTGGCAGCTAACTCAATGGCTGACGTCCCACAGGGCCCTGTAGCTCTCCTAGGAAACCCTGCCTTGGCTAATCACTCTAGCATGAACTGCAGGAAAGTGTTGATAGCAGAAAAAAAATGAGATCACACTAAAACTATAACACTGCCTTTCTTGGTGAGAAGAATAAAATTTATTTCCATTTGTCACTCAGATAACTTCAGATATGCTGCGCATGATCTCTTGATCTCTTGAGCTCTTCCCACTGATGCCATTGTCAAGAGCTGAACAGCCACATCAGCTTTGTCTTAGTTTATTTTCCTGTTTTACTTTCTCTGCAGCTTATCAAGTGCAGACACTGTTCTTTGACAACTCCACAGATAACTGCTCTTTCTGGACTTTTATTTTCACCATTCAGCACCTTGCATGAGTGGATGTCCATGTACTTCAGGAAGCCCTGAAAGAGTACCAGGAGGAGGATGGGGACTGATTCTCCAAGGTCTCATGTTGTTCTTAATAATGACACAAAGCTTTAACACCTCCAAAGCAATTCCAGATGTGACAAAGTACAATACTTTTGAGTTTGAGAGAATTGCAATTTCTGCCTGCTTTTCATGACAAAGCTGGATGCCGGTGAGCATCATGTCTCTAGAGAACAACTCTCATGTTACAGAAGACACAAGTAGTCTGTGGCAGCCCCAGAAGACAGCAATCAGCTGTCCCAGCTCTCAGAACCTTGTTTTAAGAGTGACCCTTGGCACACAGAGGCAGTGGAGACTAGGGCTCAGGTACCAGGAGGCTTGGGAAGATGACGGTGTTTTTAGCACTGAGTGGTTTCATTGCTGCCAAGATGTCCCCCCGGGGCAGGTGCCTCCACAGCAACCAGCCAGCACTCCTTCTCATTTCTGAATAATCTCTCACGTCCATCATCCCAGCAGGCAAAAGAAAACCATGCTGCAGAAAGGACAGGTCTCGATTTTTTTTTAACCAGACACCAACTATTTTGTCCAGTATTCTTCAGATTAAATGTCAGCTTCTGTGCTTTAGGACAGATAGCTACAGGCCTGCAAACCTGAAGATGTGATTTTTTCCCTCGTTCCCTCTCCCACCCATAGCCAAACAAGTTGGCAATGCATTAACAACAGCTGCACGTGGCGGCTCAGAACACAACCGATGAAATTACCTGGCACGGTCGCAAGTTTTTCACCACACTGACAAACAGTTACCAGTCACTTTCTTCTGCCTCCCCTTAGTCATATTACAGACACCGCTTATAAACCACATCCTTCTGTTGCAGTATGACTTGTCCTCACCGCTTATGACACTTTTTCTGATTAAATGCATGCATGCCATGTTTTATCGCGGCGGGAGGGGAAGTCGCTGCAGAGGTTTGGAGGATCTCCAGTCTGCACAGAGGATGCTTTGCCCACTAGCTGCAGGAACTTGCCCGAGGCACCAGGATCCCCTTTGCATTTAAACAAGCACCACCCTCATCCCATGGTGGGGGCTTCTTGGCACTTTTTCTCCAGTGCTTTCGGCTGACACATTACTTGCGTGCTTACTCAAAGGGAATCTAACTATCCTGCCAGGGAAGTAAGGGCAGAAATACACTTTTCATACACTGACTAGGAAGAGACAAATTCTCTGCCTACCAACAGGAACGTGCCTGTGAATTGCCTCTGTGTAAACACAGATTACATATTGCAGGCTGACACTGAGCATGGCTACTGCTAGCCATCTCTTCCCGAAATTCGATAGATATTGATATTTACACCCAGCCTTTGAGGTTTAGCATGCTTCAGCACAAATATACATTTATTAATACCACAATACAGCAGTTCTTATTGACTCTCATTGAGTGTCATTTCACTCACAGATACACCTTTTTCCTGGATTGTAACGCTTGAAGTAAGTTAAGCTAAGAGTGAATATCTTTCAGCAGAACAGGTAATATGCTTCAGACTACATTCCGTGTTATTTTCCTGACTTCACTTCACTGAAGTGATATTTAAAGAGAGGGCTGCATTCTGCTCAGCAGTACATTACTGTTAATGACATATGACTCCAGCGATTACAGTAGAGTGGCTCTGAACACGTTTCGACAAAAGAGGGAGCAGAAAGAGGAATTTGGCCCAGCGTTCTCAAAATAAGAGTTCTAGGACTGGAGTTATGCCAGGGAAGAATCTGGCCCATACTGCTTCTGAAATGAGGGAGCCAAATAATACAACGTAAGGTGATCTGTAGTCTGTTTATAAGAAAATTCATGATTTCCAGTGATTTACAGAACCCAGCTAGAGGAAGGTTAAGTTTCAAGAGCAATACAACATAACTGAAAGAAGTTATTTCTCTCTGTAAAAGCACATTTTAATAGAAATGAGGATGAATAAAATTCTTACGACATGACCTTGCTGGGGAAATACAATCCTTTTATGTTTTCCATCTCAGATCATGCTCCCGTGCTGTACAAAGGAATTGCTCTGTCTATAAAACAGTCATTTCTCTGCTTCTGCTGTCCAGCATTCTCCTGAATCTTCGTCAATATAAATGCTTCAGTGGCGATAGTAAATAGTCAGATCTTGGTGCCCGAGGTTCAGTTATACCAGATGGATCTGGCAGTGAGCAGAGCAAGATGCAACGACCCCTATTATTATTAATTTCTTTGCCCAAACAGGAGCCAGGCCCCACTGTTTCCAGCTCGGTGGCTGCAGTGCCGAAGTTGTGACTGCCAGGGCTTCACCAGAACAGTAAAGTGCCTTGCTCATACCTTTTTTTTTCCCCTCCAGACTGAGCCTCCCTTACCTCTCCCCCAACATCACAAATAGAGCTTATGCCTGTTGCAAAGCTGGCTGAAATAGGTCAGAGAGTCTTCAAAGGAAAATCTACATGCAGGAGTCATGCATTTCCATCCAGTGGCAGACAAATAGGCAGGCTAGAGGAGACGGGAGCAGAAAGGAGTTGACGCACGTTCGTCCAGGGAAGCTGCTGTCCCTCGTCTCTTGCTCTGCAGCACCAGATGGCTGGCCCGTCCTGCTTGCTGTATTTTGGTACATCGCAGTGGGCATCACCCGGCCGTGCAGGAGGGCGGGAGGCAGAAGTGCCAAGGTTAGCGGGTTGCATGGCTGTGCATGGCTGCTGATTCAGTCAGCCAGCTCCCCCATAGGAGTCTTTCCTTAAGGCTGAATGTCAAAATTTGGGACTACTCCTGTCCAAGGATGTTCCCAGCATCTGGATGGCGATGGATGAAAGAGGAAACATGCAATGCAAACAAGCCTTCAGCGCTGAGCCTGTTTTGTGGGGGAAGATCCCATGTGCTAACTGCCTTCACTCACACGCCTAATTGCTTCTAAGTGTGGTATGTTCTGAGAAAATCCCACTTGCACTGACACTCTGTCTTTTCAGGGTGTAACCGTCAGAAAAATAATGAAACAGGGTAGAAACATTTTTAAATCAAACTAAGCCAAGGCCATAACAGATGCAAATCTTTCAGCGCTTCAGCTCTTCTTTGTCTAGAAACAAAGAATAAAGTTCTGTCATAATTCAGCCTGATCTTCCAACATACTTATCTCGGGGGCTTCAATGGGAAATGGATCTAAATTATGTGCCCTATCCCAAAAGCTGCTGAGTTTTGTATTTGTATTTTTTATTTGAAAATAAGGAAAGTCATAACATTGCCAGTGAATCCAGGAAGCCAACTTCACTGATCAGCTCCATCCTTAATGTGGCATCATGTTGTGCCATGTGTCTCATTTGCAAAATTTGAACAGACAAGTTCTGCTGCTTGAGAAATTTTAGTTTTTTTCAGCCAAAGACATTGACATGCTTTGCACTGGCGGAGTGCAGAACTGAGCTAAAGCAGTGGAAAGAACCAGGCAGCAAAACCCCAAGTTCCAGTTCACCTCCCCAACCAGCAGGTATCTGAGCCAGCTGCCTCCTGCTTGTCCTGTTTTGTCTCCCTGGCTTTTGAACTTCTGGCCTCATGGTGTCCTGGCTGCAAAAAGAGGGCTCGGGGTGCTTCTACCCAGCCTGACCTACAGTGCCATGGTTATGCTGTACTCACCGGTGACGTGCAATGTAGCTAGCAGCAGAGGCAGGAGCTCCACTTCCCAGCCAACAGCCAGCAGCACTCCTCTGTCTTCTTGAGGAAATGTTGCCACCTGGACCCAGGCCCAAGACACTGGTGAGCACCTACATCTCACACAGACTGCAACCACAGCTTTGATGCAGGCACTCCTGTTTAGGAGAGGGACGGAGCTCTGGGCACATCCTGCCTGGTGCTGCAGCTTGTGCCTCACGTCGTGGTCGCGCAGCTGGCGCTGAGATCCAGACCTGCCCCTGTTCCACGTGTACGACCCCAGGCATCCACGTCCGCCTCACGAACTCCACCTCCAGTCCTGGACGGGAGAGGCAGCGTTTCTGTCACCAAAGGTAGTCTTCTCAATAGGACTATTGTCAATATTAACAGGAATACATTGCAAGGGATTACCTGTAATGCTCCTTTTGCAGGGAGTGAGACTAGGCTACCTTCATCCTGCTTTTAAGATTTTTTTTTTTCAATTAATGCATTTCCCCACTGTAGCACTCCCCAAAATTGTACAGGCCATAATACTGCCGAAGTTAACTCAAAACATAACCTATTTTTTTTCCAGATGACCCCTATTTACAGACTTGCAAGATTGGCCGGTGTGGAATCAAAAGGCTGAAATGAAGTAAGCAACATGTTGAAATATATTTAGTGAATTATCATGCAAAGCACAGGAGAACATAAAGAGAGAGAGGAAAGAGGTTTCTTGGTTGGGTAGTGGTCTAATGCTTTTTAGAGTTATTTTACTGTCAGAGAAATTAGATATTAAGAAGGCCTATTAGGTCAGTGAGCTCACCTCTCCTGGGCCAGGCTGTAATTGTTTCTTATGATAAACATAATTTCAAGTGCTTTATCTAGTCAAGGTTTAAATGCTGCAAACGAAAAGGCGTGTACCCCCACCCTCGAGGAAGAATTCCACAAACTATCACATCTTGCTGTCTCATATAATTATCCGAACACTCATTTTGCAAATTAGGATTTGTAATCATAAGGATGGGAAGTCGTTTTGTAGTGTCAAAGTGTGCATAACATCACTCAAGGCATTAACTTTATCTGCTGCCCTCCCTTCCTCTAACAACATAATATAAATCCTGTGCAAGTGATATTAAAACGGTGCAACAAAAACCATTATAATGAAGGTAATGAAGGACTAACACTCATTTGACATAATGGCAACAGGCTGGAATTTTGGCCTTGAGAACCACATCTCTTTTCCTATGTATCCGTGTTCAGTATGGCTTTACTGAATGATTCAGGGAACGTAAAGCATGTGACGTGTCAATCACCTCCTCTAACCACAGACATCGCACTTTATTGTGCAGTCGGATGGGAAGAAGAGTGTGTAAGGCTCCAGAGCCGGGTGCTCAGGCATGCCCTCTTTTCCTGCTCCTGAGCAAAACTTGAGGATCTTTTAATTTCACACGGGATTTCTAGTCTTGCAGCGATCCAGTCAGAGCTATTGCGTGGCAGCTGCCTCCTCCCTTCCTCTCTCTCCAGGCTCCTGGAGGTCTATGAATCACAAACATACTCACTGCATAATGAGTTCAATTTTACACCACCGATCTTGTCAACCCAACCTTTTCAGGAAGCATTAGACTGTTGCATTAACATATGAACAACAAAAGCACTGCACACTTCTACAGTAGGTGCATGTCTTGGGAAAGCATTGTGTGGACTGACTGAGCACTCCTTGCAGCATCTGCACAGCACGCTGCAGCTCCGCTGACTTTTCTGGGACACGGAGCATGGTTAATGCTGTACAGTCAACCTACAGAGCATCTTCTTATTGCAAGAGCAATATTCTTGCTCTGTGCTGTCTCACAGACTAGTTGTACAGCAGATGGTTGTTGGGTGTGATGCTTTCTGGAAAGCAGTGGAGATGCATGGTGTCGAGCTCCCAACTTTCTCTTCAGCAAAATCTCTTCACCGATTCGTTTGAATCATGCTAGCTTGAAGGCATGAGGAGAACTCCGACCTTCTAGCAAAGCCCATCACATCTCACCCAATCCAATGGCGAGGGCAGCAGTCCATGCCTGGCTGCAACGTGTCTACCAAAAACGCATCTGATGATTTCATGAGGCGGAGAAAACCCTACCTCCTTTGGAAGTTTTTTTCCTGACTTGTTGTTTCATCATAGTGTTTGTTTTTTAAACTTTTCAAAAGTTACAATCATTGATGATAAAAATCTGTTTAAACCAGTAACCACTTGTGCAACTCTAGCTCAGCAGGTCAGTAATCTCTTTGAAAGGATGTGATGGTCTCAGGTCAGTATGGTCCATATCATCAAGAAAAATAACCCTCCACCTTTCCCGTACACGGCAATAACTCACTGCCTCTTTAGGTGACCTCAGCAGAGAGAACTGGTTGGGATTACAGGATTGACTGCTGCCTTAAAATTGCAAGGCAGGTCAAGATGCCAGGCTCCTTGTACCTTAATTACCTCCTAAATTCAGGATTCTGCTTCCCTTTACGGCTCAGTAACTGGGCTGGCAAAGGAAGAACCCACAGCAGAGGATGGCAGGTGAGGTACTGTTGGATCATAAAAGCTGTCAAACAATTGCGAAGGGACCCCTGAATATTTTTTTGCAATACTTCTTTTGAGAATTAAGTTTACAAGGAGAACATTCAAGAACATGGATATGCTCACCAAGAAGCCAACTTGTACAAAGCGAGGCTTTTACTCTGAAAAACTTATGCACATGTTTAACGCAAAATGGAACAAACCAAGAGCTTAAAATCAGACACAAATGCACAAGTCTTTGCAGGCAGCAGGGCTGTGCAGATAGCGTAAGCTGGGCGTGTATCTGGTGTTCTACAGGATCAGTGCCACAGGGATCCCAACAGTTCATTTCTAAATACTGCATCTAGACAGTGCTCAAGTGTTCAGAAAATTCTGATACTGTCCCTACTCTATACACTGATTATCTAACACTTATACTGTATAAGCACTGCGTAAGCACCCTGTTAGTTACAATTCTGACCTCTATTAGGCATTAAAACTCTTTAGGAAAAAAATGCAGATGAAAATAACTTCAGAGAAGACATCCAAGAGAATTTTTGTTGGGTGCAGAAAAGGATTTTAGGCTATTTCCATTTGCTGTATTGTTTCCAAAAACAATGAAACACTTTCAAAGTTTATGCTTCTCTTGACATTTCTCAGACACTGAAGTACTGAAAGCCAAGACTGGGAGCCACAAAGGTACTTAAGTGCTTATGGTTTACAGGAGGGTTAGTCAACCAAATACTCCAAGCATCTGGGCATACATGTCCTGCCCCCTTTCACGAGAAGTTTGTGGCAGAACAGAGACCTAGATATCAGATTTCTCAAATTTTAAACTGCCGCACAAGTCAGCCTAACTTTCACACTTGGCTAATGGAATTTTTTCCTGTTTCTCATGGGCTTTGCTAACGGTCTGAAGTTGTCACTCAGGGTGGGAATCATTTCAGTAGAGAGGAACGGGACCCAAGTACATTTCTGAGGCTGTCCACTCGTGTAGTTGCCATTATGGAAATAAAATAAATGAATGAATGCTATTACTGAAATCTGAATACTTCCCAGTGTTCCAGTGCTTAATATTAAGCATAACTCAGTCAAAATCATTCTCTCATCTGTGTTTCAAACTTGCCTGCTGTCATCCTTGCCAATGGGTTTGAGTTTTGAACCAGGCACTTCGACAGTAAATGACTCAAAGTGATCTTACCTGAGCTGAGGAGTCAATTCTCTATTGCTTGTGGCTGTAATAACTCTGATCCTCTTTTGCATGCTTTAAAACTTCTCATTTCAGATAACATTATCATGGAGTTCAGCAATAAATAAAAAGCCATTTGCATAATTCATGTTGCTTACTTACATTTCATCATTACATTTAGATTAAAAAAACAAACAAACTCCTTCTTCCACAGTTTCTCTCCAAGCATTTTGTATGGCTGCCTGGGAATGTAAGATTTGGATGCATTCCACACCGACTCGAGCAGCAACAGTGAAGTCCACAGTGCTTGCTGAAGGCAGCTCTGCCTCTGGAAAAGATCCCTTTGGAAACAGATGGAAGGGGAAGGATGGAGGAAGATGCTGCTGTGGATGTGGTTTTACTTATGATGGCAAAGTCTGATCTGAGAAACTATTTAGCCTTTCTCAAAGACAGTCAGACCTAGGTTCAATTAGTCTCCTTTAAGAAATGTAAATTACTAATTGCATTGTGCCCTTTTTAGCCAGTCAGCTCACCAAATTACATAATGCTTCATTTTGCAAAAATAGAAAGTATTCCCATGGATAAAAACATATAAAGCTGATCACAGCTCTCAAGCAGCTGATTTACAATTGTTTCAACAGCAGAAACCTTGAAAACAACGCATGCAACAGCCTAAATCTTCTTAGAAATCTCAGAAACAGAAAATATTCTGCTTCCATAACAAAAGCAAGTCCTTCTAAACCATCATCTTTCATGATAGGAATTACATAATGTTCTTCATTTAATACACAAACTTTTCTCAACATCGGTGGGACTACTCACATTAAAACTCACATAGGCATACTTAAAAACTAAACCTAAAGAGCATACAAGCATGCTATGATGTAGAAAAGAGTTTTATACCCCATCTATCCTAGGCTGCAGATTACAGATTTCTCTGTTCTAATTAGACACTCCATCTCCGTGCATTAGCATGGAGCCTAGAAAACCTGACTCATCATTTCTAACAATCCCGGCGACCCGAGGCAAATACATACACGCTCGCATGCGCGCTCCAAACGTTCCCAATTTCCCCTAAAGCAAATACCTAATCCTATTCTGCCTGGCAGCAGCGCAGCCGTGTCCCTGCATGCGCAAGCCGCCGCCTCAAAGCGGGCGCTTTGCAGAAATCAGTCCGTTCTCAGCGCAGGCAGCCCCCCGGCCCTGGATGCCTTCGGCCGGCAGCGGCGAGCACCCTCACCGCCGCTAACGGATCCACGGCCCTGGGGAGAGGACACCCTGGGAGGGTAGCTTAGGCCTGGGCCTGGGCCTGGGCCCGGGCCTGCAACCGGCAGGCAGGCGGGGCGGGGGGCCGAGGCCCGCACCTCACCACATCGGTGACCCCCTCGCCTTACCCCAGGCCCCAGATTTGGGCCCCTCGGGGACCATCCCGGAGGGGAGCGCCTCC
>WHYT01017757.1:13588-57917 GCA_009806455.1 Tetrax tetrax
GACCCTCCTGGGGCTCCACAGAGACTTGCTGAGGGGCAGCAGGGAGGGACCCCAGCGGTGGAGGTTTTGGGGGCCGGGGGTCCCGGCACGGTCTTCAGACTCACCCAAGGGCAGGAGAAAATAAATCCAAGAGGAGTGAAGGGAAGGGGTCCCTCTGCTCCTCGGGGTGAGCGCTGCTAGCAGTGTTCCTTTTGGGATCCCACCCGAAAAGAGAAAATACTCCCCCTGCCCTGCAACTGCAAAAATCAGATCTTTAGAGAAGATTTTGGAAAAAATTCTTCCCTTGTGGCTCCTGAACTGCCTGCCGGCTGCGGGGGCAGCTGCCCTCCTAAAGCAGGCCCCCCTGGACGCCCGTGGGGTTGTGGTGGCGGGGTCTGGCCGGGGGAGCGGGCTCCAGCCGGAGCAGGGGGGATGCGGCAGCTCTTGGAACAAGGATCCATTTGGAAATCGCTCGGGCAGGACAAAGGTGCCATTCAGGGGTGTTCCCGGGGAACGGTGCTCACTTCCAGCCCAGCTGCGGGATTTGCTTCCAAGGTGAAGCTGGGGCTCTCCTCGTTCTGTGATCAAACCAGCATCCTCTCATCTTTATACATCTCGCTTTTTCAAAATGAATACACCTGGAAGGACGGAGTTGTCACCGGCACGCAGCCCCCGCCAGCCCATCTGGTTTTCATTTCCAGGAACACCAGGGGCTGGGTCTCCGGGCCCGGAGCCTCTCTCCCCCCGACGCCCTGTTCGGATAACAGAGATTTCTTTGCAAGAGTCGCTCCTGCGGAGCCTTGTGCAAACCTCAGCGCTGGGGCCGGCTGCTCGGGGAGCGTGCGGCTGAATGGCGCTTTTGTGCGTCGCTGCGGAGCGATGCTGCGGGCAGCCAGCCAGCGTGGCGCAGGCAGCAGCGGGGCTCGGGGTCCCCGTTTCACACCAGGGCTTCGGGCACCGAAATTCTACCCGTGCTCTTAGAAATCCCGGTGCTGGGCTTGCACCCCGAGCCGAGAGGGGCCTTTGCAAGCGCTGCCATCGCCCCATCGAGACCCCGCTCCGTCGGGGCAGGACCCCAGCGGGCACCAGGGTGGGGGTGGGTGGCGATGGGGTAGGAACAGGCAGGGGATGGGGTTACACCAGTGTGGGGGGACGTTTCCTAGGTTTCTCCATCCATGCCCTTACTGGGGGGCACGAGCTAGGCAGCGGAGGATCGGTGGGGAGGGACAGAGCTCTGACACTTCGGGGTGTCGCTCTGTCCCAGCTCTCTGGAGATGGGTCCCCAGCACACACCGATGGCAAGCGCCATGCCCTGGGCTCTCCCTGACCCCCAGCATCTCTCTGGGTCCGGCTGCTCCTTCTTGACATGGGCCCCATCCCTTTTTCCCCGCAGCGAGGGCCGCCAGGAGAGCCTGGCCCGCGAGGGCCCCCCGGTCCCCCAGGAGTGCCGGGAGCGGATGGCATCGATGTGAGTGCAGCGCGGCCGGGAACCTGGAGGGAGGGAGGGAGGGGACCTGCAGCACAAAGAGGGACATTGTGTCGGGGCAGAGGCTGGGCGAAGGGCAGGGGGTGCTGATGCTGTGCGGCTCCCGCACTATGCTGATCCCAGACTGGAGTGGATGGGGCCCTGTGGAGCATCCCTGGCTCTGCCGGTGGCTCTGGGTGACAGTGATGGCTCCTGCACTGTGGCTCCATCCACCCCCATGGGACAGCAGCCCGTGGCCTCCTGACCACCCTGGGAAATGGGGCCCGGGATGCTTTTTTGGGGAGCACAGTGGCAGGAAGGTTTGGGTGCGTACCCCACTCTGGGCAGCGCGGGATGCTCGAGGGGTCGGGTGCAGGGATCAGCCCAGGGATGCCTGGTGAGGAGGGGGCGCTGGGGGGGAGCAGGACACCCAGGTCGGGCGCCCGCGGAGCGGGGAGGTGGTGGAGAGCTGTGGCAGCAGCTGCGGCTCCCTGAACAGAGGGGAGATCTGTGAGCCAGCAGAAAGCACCCTTTCTCCCAGCCTTGCCCTGGGTGTTATTTTAGTGCTATTTATACCTGGGCTAGCCGCAGCCCTCCCGCAACCCCAGCACAGCCCTCTCTTCTCATCGCCAGCCCCGTCCCGACCTGGCTGCCACGCTGAGGGATCTCGTGTCTCGCTCCGGCTTGAGGAGGTGGATGGGACACCCCCTCACGGGGTGACAGACCCCTTTTTATAACTTTCTTCCCTTTCTGCAGGGTGACAAAGGCTCTGCTGGAGCCCCTGGGTCCCCGGTGAGTACCCGTGCCTCCCCGCAGCTCACCGATGGTCTTGCCTGGTTTGGAGGAGCCCCTTTCAATCTGCCCCCCACTCTTTTTCTCTTTTAAAGGGTGCCAAGGGGGAGCCCGGAGCCCCTGGTCCAGATGGGCCCCCAGGGAAACCGGGCATCGACGTGAGTACTGACCCCCTGTCCCCCCCAGCCGCAGCCCCCAGGTCCCAGCAGGGTCTCAGAAAGCTCCTCTTCCCACAGCGCAAGGATGCTTTTCTGTCACACACAAGAAATGCCAAAATCCCTTTGTGCGGGAGATGAAATCACCTTTTGAATCGCACCAGGCAGGGCTGCTGCCACCCCCTCCCACCGCCTGGGCTCCGAAAGCGCGTCCCCCTCCATGCCACGCAGGCCAGACCTGTGCCAGGAAACCCACGGCACCCACACCCTGAACATGAAAAGCCTTTTCCTTGTCCTTTAGTGCAGCTGCTGTCCTGAGCCCGGGTTCAGCTCTCGGTTCCTCCAGAATAAATCTGGAGCGATCCCGTGGCCCCCTCGGAGCCACCCCCTTGGCTGCTGCCACCCCCTCCCACCGCCTGGGCTCCGAAAGCGCGTCCCCCTCCATGCCACGCAGGCCAGACCTGTGCCAGGAAACCCACGGCACCCACACCCTGAACATGAAAAGCCTTTTCCTTGTCCTTTAGTGCAGCTGCTGTCCTGAGCCCGGGTTCAGCTCTCGGTTCCTCCAGAATAAATCTGGAGCGATCCCGTGGCCCCCTCGGAGCCACCCCCTTGGCACCCGCAGAGGTGGCGTGGGTGATTCCCACGCTGTCCCCTCCCTGGCAGAGGTGGCAGGCAGAACGGGGACGGAGCATCAGACATTCACTCACTCATCAGAGAGAAACCTAAACCACAGGGTCCTCTTTTGTGTCTCCTGACGGCACTTCATAAATCTTTTGGGGCTTGGTTATTCCTCAGTAATAAATGAACAGAATAATCGCTCTCGTTATAAGCACGTGTTACCCATCCAGGCTGACCTGCCTGCGAAAGAGCTTGGCTCCTTTGGATATGGGCGCTGAGCAGAGCTGGCCTGAGCGAGGGGCTCTCCACTGGCACGGTGCCCGTGTGCCCAGCGGCGTGCGGGAATTATCCCGTGGGAGAAGCTGAACCCACCAGCCGCAGGGATCCAGACCCCAGCGCAGGCGCAGCCCTCGGATGCGCTGGAGCAGGGGATGGGGGAGCCGGGGAGGGACTTGGAGTTGGTATAACTGGGACTGTGGAAGGGCTCAGCTCCCCCCGTGCCTCTGCCAGAGCAGATGTACCCGTGTCCTGGTTTCGGCAGGGGTGTGGGAGCAGGGCGGCTGGCGGGGGCTGCGGAGCACGGCTGCGAGGCTCGCTGTGCCGCCGCGGCTTGGGTCCAGGTACCAGCTGCGCTCCAGGTTTGCTGCATGATGCGCACAGCGCGACAAGCACAAATTCACCGCTAATAACCCTCGGCTGCTCGTGATGGAGAGAGCCCCAGCAAAACCGCCTGGCTGGAGAGCAGCAGCGCTGGCAGTAACCTCCGCCGTCTCTCCTCTCGCAGGGCCTGACCGGAGCCAAAGGGGAGCCAGGGCCCATCGGCGGGCCAGGACTGAAGGTGAGTGAGGAGCGATCTGGGACAGCCCTGTGGGCTCCCACCTTCCCGTCCTGCAGCCTGGCCAGGCTGGGAGCATCCCCGTTGCCATGGAGGGGATGCGCAGATGCAGGAAATGGGCGATGGAGTATTTGGCAACGAGGGGGCACTGAGGCTGGGTCCATGGGGGGGATGAGTTTTAACAGTTCACCAGCAATGGAGCAGGGCTTGGTGCGGCCAAACCGTCCCATTTTGGCTCCTGACTCTCCTCTTCTGTCCCGGCAGGGCCAGCCCGGACTCCCAGGGCCGCCGGGGCTCCCCGTGAGTATCTGCCTCTCCCGTGGGTGCTGGTGATACACCCGCTCCTGGCTGCGGCACCCACTCCCTGAGCACCCACAAGTGGGGGGGAGCGGCGGAGGGATGCAGCCCTGGCCCCCTCAGTCACATTGGCATGGGCAGTGCCCTGCTCGGGGCAGGGATGCTGGTGGTTTTGGGGAGTTGGAGAATTCGGACCAACTGTGTCTTTGTTCTTGTTGCAGGGCCCTTCCCTGCCAGGACCACCCGTAAGTGCCGCGCTTGTGGGGCTGTGGGTGGCCGGGGACCCCGCTTGGGGTTGTGCTGGAAGAGCTCAAATCTTGGCATCCCCAAAGAGGGGGTCTCGGGGCTCGACCTCTCTCACTGGGTGAATCTCTCTCCTCTCCTTAAGGGGCTTCCAGGCCAGGTTGGGATTCCTGGAGAGATCGGAGCGCTGGGACCCAAGGTGAGGGGTTGCAGGAAAACCTCCCCTCCTTACTGCAGCATCCACCTCTCAGCACTTCGGGGATCCTGGGGTACACAGGAACGACCCTGTAATACAGGGGAGTAGGGTCCTACAGCTGGGACAGAGAGGTGATGGACTCTGTGCCTGCAGCCGGGTCCCCCAGCACCATCCCTCCCCTCCCCAGCTCACGGCCGAGGGATGCTCGAGCTCCCGCGGTGACAGCCCGGGTCTCTGGTGCTTTAGCACCCCTCTCCACCCCTGCTCCAGCGGCACCTGCCGCCTCCCCACCCCTAAGTCTCTTTTTCTGGAATTATTCTTTCCTAGGGTGACCCTGGACCCGACGGCCCGCGGGGTCCCCCCGGCCCTCCAGGGAAACCCGTGAGTAACTCCCCAATCCTCAGCATCTTCTGCAGGAGGGAAAAAGTCCCCCAGCCCCTCAGCCCAGCGCCTGGGGCCGGGACTCGGGCTCTGGCACACCCTCCCCCACTCCGTGCCTTGCTCCCCTCCCTCCCAGGGGTAGCGTTCACCCCTCCTGTAAAATGGTGCTGGTATTAAACCGTGGCTGCTGATCGTCTCCTTCCCTCCAGGGCCCCCCGGGACACATCCAGGGAGTGGAAGGCAGCGCTGATTTCTTGGTGAGCACTCCCGTTACCTTGTCCCTTCGGCAGGCCATGGCAGGGCGATGGCAGCTGGAAGAGCATCTGCTGCTCTGGCCTGAAATACAGCCTCCCAGTGTAGTTTGGTAACTGGGGGCTGATAGAGTGGGGAGGAGCAGGGTACCCAGCTGAAACGATGCGTCCCCTGCGTCCCAGCACAGCCTGGCTTTGCTGTGTGTCATGGGAGCCCATCCTTCCCAGTACGGCTTCTCCGCAGCCTCTGGGTCCTTTCCCAACTCAGCCTGTGTTTCTTCTTCCCCACCAGTGCCCGACCAGCTGCCCGCCGGGTCCCAAGGGCCCCCAGGGACTGCAGGGACTGAAGGTAAGGGAGCCCTGGAGCTGCGGGGAGCAAGCAGGATCCGTCATCCTCAGCACTGTGCCTGAGTGAAGGAGCCTTGCCCGGTTTGGATGGCAGGGATGCTCAGGAGCTGCTGGGGAGCGCAAGGGTGTGCACACTCAGAGAGCCCTGGGGACAAAGATGCTGTGGGAGAGGTCTCATGTGGTTCCCAGCTGCTGCCAGCCCCTTCCTGGGGTGCGAGACCCCGTGCTGAAGCCCCAGCCCCAGGCTGGGGATGCTGAGCCCCACCTCATCACCAGTGGGATGCTGAGCCCCACCACGTCACCAGCCAGCACCCCAGGGCGGGACACTGCAGGCAGGGTGGCTCCTGGTGACGTGTCCATCAGGATGCTGCCTCCATCCCACTGCTCTGCCCAGGGATGGTCACGGTTTTCCTCTTCATCCTCAGGGACACAGAGGCCGCCCCGGTGCCCTTGGCGAGCCAGGCAAGCAGGGCAAGCAGGTGAGTGACCTCTCCAGCAGCTTCCCGGCAGGAGCCAGGCGTGCCGGTGTCGGGGGGAGCAGGGGGCTACGGGGAGAGAAGCAGGGAAAGAAGGAAGGAGATCGAGAGGGAGGAGGGCTGTCTGGGGCTGGGAGATGGAGGGTGGACAGGGTGGTCTTCCCACAGTGGCTCCCTGGGTGGGGGGGACCTGTCCCCATCCCCTGCTAGGTCCCAGGTGAGAGGGTCTTGGGTCTGCACCTGGGCTCCACCCAAAGAGTCTCCTCTCTCCTCTCCACCCCTCCCCAGGGCCCCAAGGGTGACGTTGGTGTCTCCGGAGAACAAGGCATCCCAGGCCCTCCGGTAAAGTATTTATTTCTCCTTGCTGCTCTGTCCCCCGGGTGCCCCAGGGGTTGGGGGCAGCCAGTTTGTGCCTGGCCCCGGACACCAGGGACACGACATCCATGTGTCCCTGCTCCTGGGGATGCACTGCTGGGACCAGAGCGAAGCCTTCATCCCATCCATCTTCTTCCCCACAAGCTGTGCACTGCTGCCGGGAGGGGTGGCAAAGCCGCATCCCAGAGACATTAACACGGATAACTCACTGACCGGGGCATTGAGCCCCCCTAACCCCACCTGAACGGGGGGCGCGGTGCCGCTCACTGCGGGGACGCGGGGATTAAAGCTGTTGGAGCTCGCCGAGCGCTTTGAAGATGAAAAGTAATTAACGGGCTGAGCCCTTCGGTGCAGGAAAGGGCAAAACGGCTTTGAAGCCAAGAGCTTTGGCGGGAGAAGCAGCCCCAGTTTGGGCCCGTTGCTGTTATGGAACCGACAGCTGGAAAGGCGCCTGGTGGGGGGCTGCGGAATTAGGAGCAAGCGGTGGGACTGAAATACCTTGTGTTTGGCAAAACCAGCTGATTCCCAGTGCCGGCTTTTGCTCTAATTGCAGCCTCCGCTGGGCTGCTCCTGGGGCTGTTCCCAGCTAAACCGGCTGTTGTTCCCTTCCGCAGGGACCGCAGGGCCTGAGGGGTTACCCCGGCATGGCGGGACCCAAGGGCGAGACGGTAAGGACGGTGGGGCGCAGGGGTGCTGTGCCTGGCTCTGGGCTCAGGGGGGGACCAGCTCCCGTGGCGATGCTGCCCAGGCTGGAGGCTGCTTCCCAGGAGCATCACTACCGTGGTGGCTGGACGCTGTCTTGGGGAGCTGGATGCTGCCTCTGGCTAGTGGGGGCTGAAGTTGGGAAGATGGGAGGGATTGACCCCCACCCCGTGCTCTCTTTGCAGGGTCCAGCTGGCTACAAGGGGATGGTCGGGACCATCGGAGCGGCTGGGCGGCCGGTGAGCACCCTCCCTCATCCCTGGGGGCTGTGGGGCAGGTGGAGGACCCCACAATTTGCTGCTCAGCCCCCGCCTTTCTCCTCTCCAGGGTAGGGAAGGCCCCAAGGGACCACCTGGGGACCCTGGCGAGAAGGGAGACCTGGTAGGTAACCCACCCCGTTGAGGAGGGTGGCACCATGCTCTGTGCGATGCCAATGCCCCCTTTTCCCCATCTTGGCCCCGCTGCCCAGCACGGAGAGGGGCTCTGCCCAGGCATCTCCTCCCTCTCCATCCCCATTACCGAGAGGGAGGCTGAAATAACCCTTGCGCTCTCCCACTTTAGGGTGGCCGTGGCATCAGGGGCCCCCAAGGAGACATCGGCCCCAAGGGGGAGAACGTAAGTACAGCCGGCAGCACCCCTGCCCGCGGCTGGGGCTGAGCCCTCGCGAGGAGAAGTCTCTGTCGTTCTCTGTCCTGTCTGGGGACACCCTGCGTCCTTAGACCCCGGCCCAGAGCAGGGCCGGGAGCGTGGCAGCTGCTGCCCACACGCTGCCAGCCTGGCTGTGTTGGGACCCCTGCTCCGCGCAGGGCTGGAGCTTTCCTTTCCCTTCCCAGCCCTGTCTTGCCCTCACCATGGTCCTTTCGGTCCCTCTCGGAGGTGTCAGACCGAGCCACTCTTCCCCCTTCTGCAGGGTCTCCCGGGAATTGACGGCAAGGACGGCACCCCGGGCATCCCAGGCGTGAAGGTGAGCTGCTGCTGGTGCTGGGGAATGGACGCACGCCGCTCCTCGTACCAGCGCTTGCTGGAAACAACGAGGATGGCGAGCAGCGTAAGGTCCCGGCCCTTCACGCGGCATCTCCTGCCTGGTGGAGTGCGGCTGTCCCCGTGGGGCCAAGGACAGTGTCCCCTTTTGGCCAGGACTCCCCTGTCCCACCCATGGACACCGCGTTTCCTCACCTTTTTCCACCACACGGTAACAGTCTCTCTGTCCCTCGCAGGGCAGCGCGGGGCAAGCTGGCCGTCCAGGGCCACCGGGCCACCGAGGACAAGCTGTGAGTAGGGGACCGTGGGAGCCCCTAACCCAGCGGGGTGCCCCGATACCCATGGGGTGACACCCCCATCCCTGGGCTGTGCCAGGGTGCAGGGCCAGCACCCAGCAGGGATGCTGCCTGCGTTCATGGGGCACCGGGCAGTGCCGCTGCCTCCAGCGCTGTACACGAGGTGTGATCCCGGCTTTGTTTCCGCAGGGCTTGCCGGGCCAGCCGGGAAGCAAAGGTGGCCCAGGAGACAAGGTGGGTCTGGGAGTCACCCCCTCTGAGCTCCATCCCTGAGCCTACAGCCTTGTCCCCAACCTGTCCTCACTGTCCCCATCTCCTGTTTGCAGGGTGAAGTGGGCGCTCGAGGCCAGCCCGGCATCACCGGTGCGCCGGGGCAGATCGTAAGTACGGAGAAATCACGGCGTTCCTCCTGGGCACAGCCTGGTCTGGCTGTCTCCCTCTCTGTTCCCTATTTGCTGTCGAACAGAAAGCGGAGTGGGGTGCTCCATCATCCCCCAGCCCTCCTCTTCCCCTGGGGGCCGCTTCTCCAGCCCTGCGCCCAGCACCCCCTTGGCCACCCCGTGCAGCGGCAGCCCGTCGCCCCGCATCCCTCAGGGAGGGATGATGGCTTGTGAACGGGAGAGGGATGCAGCTGCTCTGGGGTCTCTTTTTTTTCCCTCCTTTTAGGGTGAGCCTGGACCTCGGGGTGAGCAGGGACCACAGGGTGTCCCCGGGATGAAGGTGAGTCTGGGGCATCACAGGGTTTGTGGCAGTGCCGGGAGCTGCCCCTGACTCTGCTCTCTTCCCAAATCTCCGCAGGGAGACCGGGGTGAACGTGGCCTCGTGGGCCCTCCCGGCGAGCAGGGGAGAGCGGTGAGTGGTACCCGCAGCCGGGCTGGGAAACCGGCATCACCTCAGCACGGCTTGGGGATGCCCGGGAGTGCGGCTGGGGAGGAGGGACGGGGAAGCATGGGGCAAAGCGGGCACCGCTGCACGGAGCTCTTGCTTTGATCACGGCCAGGGTCCATCACGCGCCCCGTCCCGCTGGGCCTGGCTGCCGGGGTGAGGGATTAGCCGAGGGGGCAAATAGCGGGGGGATTAGCCGGTCCAGGGCAGCCCCAGCTGGGTGAGGAATTTCCTCCCAGCCCAGCGAGAGCAGGGAGGCTGCCTGGCCCCTCTTGGAGGCTTTCCCAGCATGGAAAAACAGTCCAAAAGTGACCTTTTCACTCTGGTTTCCTGGGGACCGGGGCCTCATCCCTGGTGGAGCCCCCTCCTCTTGGCACAGCTGGAGGAGAGGGTCCTGTGCCGTTTTCTGCCCTGCTCCCCCTCAGAGGCCGGACTCGGGGCAGGCTGGGATGCTGGAGGGAACGGGGAGCTGGCCGTGCAGTTTGCTGCCTTGGGAAAAGATGCTCTGAACGGGTAGAAGGGTCTTCCCACAGCCTCCTCTCACTCCTTTTTCTCTTTTTTTTCATCTTACCTTGATCTTCAGGGGCCCAAGGGCGAGCAGGGTCCGCCGGGGATCCCAGGACCCCAGGGCTTGCCAGGAGTCAAAGGAGACAAGGTGACTGCTCCTGGCTGCGGGGGACGGGGCGCAGCTCCGGGAAGGTGTGCTGAGCTGTGCTGACCGCCCCCCCTCTCTCTCCAGGGCTCCCCAGGGAAAACTGGCCCCAAAGGCAATACCGTGAGTCCGTCCCCCTCCCTCGCGGGCCAGGCGATCCGGTGGGGAATCGCTGGCGTTCATGTTTTGGCACCCACCTTGGGGTGGGGGTTCTCCATCAGTACCACCAGCATCCCAGTCAAACGCAGCAGGTGGAAAGGAGGGGGTAAAGCGGCTGCGGAGCTGGGTGCTGGTGGTGAAAGCTCACATTTCTGACCGCCTTTCCTCTAGGGAGACCCCGGCGTTCACGGCCTCGCGGGGCTGAAGGGAGAGAAGGTGGGTCCCCACAGATGGTTCCTGGGGTGGGGTGGGGGAACAGGGGCTGGGCACGGGCCCAGCACCTCCTGCCCCACGCTGCCGCGGGCACTGCAGCATTGCACCCCATTGCAGCTGTGGTGTGCTCTGAGGGGGGGGGACGTGTGCCTCCCCCCAGCTGTACCTCTAAATTTGTCCTGTGTCCCTATGGCATTTCTTGTGTCCTCTGTCCCCAGGGTGAATCGGGTGAGCCGGGACCAAAGGGACAGGTGAGTGACTGGGGGTTTGGGAGCAAGGGACCCCCCACACCTTTGTGCTGAGGGGCTCTGCGGGACCCTCAGCCGGGGGTGATCCCCCCAACCAAGGCGGTGGTGATCCACGGGGCTGGTGCGTGCTGTATACGGGTGGTCTGAGAAAGTCCCTTCGCTGGGGATGGGTTTCAGTGACTGTCTTCAGCCCTGGATCAGGTTTAGCCCTGGATTCGGGTTCGGGGTTCAGACCCCAGCTGCAGCAGTTGGTACTGGAAATCCTGGGGGTCTTGGGGCGCAACCCCTGTGCTCGGGATGGAGCTGAGCTCCCTGCTCCTGACACCGCTCTCCATCCCCACCACAGCAAGGCATCCAGGGCGAGCTCGGCTTCCCCGGCCCCTCAGGGGACGCGGGCGCACCCGGCGTGCAAGGCTACCCAGGACCCCCCGGCCCACGAGGACTCGTCGGGGAGCGCGGCGTGCCGGGGATGCCTGGCCCACGGGGCGTAGCGGTGAGTACCCCCAGCACCCCACATCCCCTCCTCACCTGCATCGCATCGGCGGTGACCTGGGGGCTGCTGCCTTCAGCTTGTTCAGCTCTGTGGGTGAATTGCCCCCCAGCTTTTCGTACCAAGCAATTCCTCTGGGAAATGGCTGCTGTGCAGCTCGGAAGCTGCTGATGCTCCCTCACGAGCTCTACAGCGGGGCTGAGCCGGGATCTCACCTTTCTTGAAAAGATGGATTCTTTATTTCTCACCCTATATAGCATCAGTAGCAGGTTTAGGTCCAATATGTATCTGTACAGCCTGCCTGGGGGACAGAATTTTTCCGTATCAGCCTCATTTCATACTTGCAAAATGGGGCTGCAGAAAGTTGATGCAGTGAGCAGGTTGCGGCGTGGCCAGGCACAGCACGAGCCGAGGCTGGAGGGCTCGTTCTGGGACCAAATGGAGAAGGAGGAAGGGTGGGAAGGTGGGATCAGGTGCAGGGAGGTGCTCGGGATCGGGATGGGACTGGCCCCGTCGGTGCAGGTGGGGATGGAAGGAGCAACCTCCCTTTATGGTGTGTTCCTCTTCTCGCCGCTGGCAGGGCCGGGATGCTGGGGACCAGCACATCGTCGACGTGGTCCTGAAGATGCTGCAAGGTGAGGAGGGGAGCAGGGCACTGCTGGCTGGATGGCTGCCACTGCGTCCCGTCCCACACCGGCCTCTCTCTGCCCTACAGAGCAGCTGGCGGAGGTGGCGGTCAGCGCCAAGAGAGCCGCCCTGGGCGGAGTGGGTGCCATGGGACCCCCCGGACCCCCGGGTCCCCCAGGGCCGCCTGGTGAGCAGGGCCCGCACGGACCCATGGGACCTCGAGGCGTCCCTGGCATCCTGGGTGCTGCCGGGCAGATCGGCAACATAGGACCTAAAGGTAGGTGGTGGGTGGGCGTCCCCACCAAAATCCTTCGGGCTGACCGTGCCGCACTCATCCCCCGGCTCAGTCCCTGAGCAGGGTCAGTGTTTCCCGCTGTGGCTCTAACAAGTCCTTCCCTCCCCATTTCTTTCCCCGCAGGGAAGCGAGGCGAGAAGGGCGAGCGGGGAGAAACTGGCCGTGGCCACCCCGGCATGCCGGGACCCCCGGGGATCCCAGGTAAGCCCCTCTCCCTCCGGCACAGACAGGGCCAGCAGCCCCCGTGTCCCTTGCTGGCGCAATGATGAGCCCAGTGATGGCTCGGGACCTTCTGCCCCATCCCTACAAACCTGCACGGGTTCATCCTGCAAATCTCCAACCTGCCACAGCCTTTGCTGGCTCCTCAGCCCTGCCAGCCGCTTTCCGGGCCCCTCGGTACCGCTCACTTGCCGCACCGCTCTGCTAACGCATCCCCGTCCTTGCTGGCAGCGTTTCCCGTTCTCTGCTCCGGCAAAGGCTGGGCTCAGCACCCGCAAACGCACCCACTGATGGCCACACTCCCCTTGCAGGTCTCCCTGGCATCCCTGGCCATGCGCTCGACGGGAAGGCTGGAGAGCGGGGCCTGCCGGGATCACCGGGAGAGGCTGGCCGGCCGGGCTTGCCTGGTCCCGCTGGCCTGCCGGGCTTTTGCGAGCCAGCCGCTTGCCTGGGAGCCTCGGCGTACGCCGCCGCGCGTCTGACGGAGCCGGGGGCCGTCAAGGGTCCCGTCTACTGAGGAGATGCCGGCACCGCGGTAGAACCGGCCGGCAAACCCACGCCGGGGCTGGCAGCAAAGAGACCAGAAAACTGCAAATCCGTAGGGAGCAACCTCTGCCCATCCCGGCTGCGGGAGGGCGCTGGGCTCGGGGCAGCCGCTGCAGGGGAAACGCAGCCTCGGGAATTCAATTTGGTGTAGGTATCACCCCCTTCCCACAGCCCAGGGGATGGTGAGGAACAAAGAGAGGTCCCCTCGAGTCCTGTCCTCGTTACTGGGGTTCGTTACCTGCCCCTCCTCTGCTCCCTGTGCCCCTTCCCAAAGAAATAAATTGACTTTTATACAAACCCTCTCACTCTTTTATGTCCTGCTTGGTGCTCAGTCAGCTCATTGCCAATTTCCTTTTTGTCCTCGTTTTTTCTTTTTTTTTTTTCCCCTGAAACAAAAATTGTGGTTTGATTATTTAAGAGACTTGCCAGATACAGCCTTTTCAATGGCTGGGCACTCACAGGAGCTGTAAATCTTTGTAAAATAGGATTATTTTATAACTATGAATAGGGAAAAACACCAACTTAAAAAAAAAAGGACAATAAAATTGAGATGGATTGTTAAAGAACTGAAACAACGTGTTGATTTCTTTGAACCAAACGAGACTATACTAGTGGGGGGTGTTATTTGAGGGCTGAAATCAGTTTTTCTGTCATTTCAAGGCTTTTTGGTGGGTACCTCAAGTGCTCATGCCCATCTGTGGGGGCAGTTTCAGCGTCTCAGTAAGTTCCTTAGGCAAGAGCCCCTGCTTTTCCCTGCTCTCGCACTGCTGCAAGCGTGCAGAGGAATTTGCCCCCCCGAGCCTCCCCGGTGGGACGCGAATTTCCCAGAAATATGTTGGGCACCTTCAAATGGGGCCAAGTCCACCCGCGTCCCCTCACAATCAAGTGGGCCAGAAAACAATTAGCAGCGCCGCAAAGGGTATTGATCTCTTACCAGTGAGAACGGCGGCCGGCGGCTCTAACCAGATCAGCAGGTGTCTTTCCCATTATTGCCATCGACAGCAGAAAGGATTAAAGCTCCGCAGTGGGAGCAATGGGGCTTCACTTTGTAAGATAAATAAAAATCAATTTTTGTTTATTAGCAAAGCATGTTCAGCTTGGCAGGGTAACAAATCCCGAGGAGAGCGGCGGGGAAGGGTGTCCGGGTCCCTCCCGCGGCACAGAGCATCGCTGCCGTCGGCAAGTGGCACCCAAAACGGGGCCCGCAGACCCAGCACCCTGTGCCCTTCCCTTCCCACACGCACCTCGCTGTGGAGCGGGGCGTTTTCCCACCTGGAACCTTATCTGCTCCCGGACTCTTTGGGGGTGTCCTGCACTCCTGCATTTCAATCACCTTCTCTGCCTTGCCACTTAATGTGCAATCAGCCAGCTTTAAGGGGATTGTCTTTCATGTAAAACAAAAAATAATAAAATTGGAAGTGAATTGCAAATGTTTTATCTGCAAGTTGGAATTTAATCAAGGAATTAAGAAGCCTGCATACGAATTAGGGGCCAGGCTCTGGTTGTTTGCAGTGAGTGGCAGACGCGCTCCGAATCGGCCTCTTCATCAGAGCCTCATAAATATTCATCCAGTAAGCAGCAGATTGGATGCCGTTACGGAGACAAGAGAGACTGAAACCCAAGCATCTGCGGAAAGGAAACAGCTGGAAAGCATCCAGCCCCTGCCCCAAATAATAACAGATCGTTGGCGGGAGGAGGCGAAGGAATGGCCTCGTTGAGCACTCGTCTTCATTTCTGGGCAAACCGGGAGATTCATCCCAGTTCCTCCCGGGAGGAATTCAGGCTACCAGCCCTCTAAGGGGACAGCCCGAGGCTCCAGCTGTGCAGCACATCTGGGGGCACACCCCAGCTGCACAGCCCAAATAATTTATTTTAATTTATTGTCTTTTCTTCCCCACGAGAGGGAGCTGCCTGCCCGCTGAATCCCCCTCTTCCCAGGGAGCCCATGCTTTGGCTATTCCCACTAAAAACAGTTTTTAGCCCTGGAAGGATATTTTATCCTGGCTCTCCCCTTCACTTTGGGAGGGGGCAAAGGGTGAACCCCCCCCATCCCAGTCCCTTCCCACCGCCGGGATGTACCTGGCACAGCAGGAACACGCTGGGAGAAGGGAAGTGGGGCCACAGAGCTCTGCTGCTGGGACGTTGGTACAGGGGGGACCTGAGGGTCCTGGGGCAGGGAGAGGCCACTTCCAAGAAGGACAAAGCGCTGCCAAGGGCAGGAACGGTGCTGCTAGGTTTGCAGAGGGTCCCAGGCTGCCTGGGGGGACACAGGATCCTTTCCAAGAAGTCTCCTCACACCCAAGCATCCCCAGGCAGGGTGGGATGGGATGGGATGGAGCAAGTGCTGCAGCACAGTGCAGGAAGATTAAGATCAGGTTTTAATTAAAAGTGCCAAGGAAGAAGCTGTCTGGAGCTCTTGCTCTTTTCTCTCCCATTTGCTCTTGCCCGGATTTGAAATCGTGGATTCTCGTGCTGCCAGGGCCATGGGGAGCCCAGGTCCTTGTCACCTCGCCTCTCCCACCAGTCACAGGCAAAGGGCCAACCTAGGCACTGTTTCACAGTTGTGAAATACCAGAGGCTGAGCCATGGCCAGTCATGACTTATTTCCAAAGCAAAAATGTGTAGAGTCTTTTAAAATTATTTCCAGGGGTTTAAGAATCTGCTCCCAAGCTTGTCCATGCAGCTGCAAAGCTCTGGACACATGAAGGTGTGGAGTGAAGCATCATCACGTGGATTTCACATGATGTGAACAACAAAAGGGAAGAAATGAAAGGAAATCAAAGCAGATCCCTTTGAGGTCGCACCAATTACCCCACCATGCCTGCTGAGACCTCCTGTGAGAGTCACAGCTTTCCTTCTCTGCTTTCAAAGCTCTGAGGGGGGAAAAAAAATACAGAAGTCCAATTTCTGTAGACTGGAGTAATTAGGGGGCCTCTGATTACTGCCATTGAAGGCTGATGAGGCTGGCTGTGCTGGCTGCCCTTGGCGTTTGGACAAGCACCACTTGTTCCGCTCCAGGGCCACGTGCACTGTTGCCACAGCTGAATGTCCTACGTGCTATCAGCGCTCCGGCAGAGGAACAGCTCCCTTCCATCAGGAGAGGAGAAACCCACCCATGCAGCTCAGGGCAGCAGCCAGGAGAGGGGACATCCAGCAGAGAGGGCGGGATCCATCATCTCACAGACCATCCTTGTACACCAAGGGCTTTTCACCCCGGGACATCCCTAACAGAGCACTACTGAGGGGAAGCATTACCTCCCGCATGGTTGTTGGTGGGCACCCATCAGCATCACCCTCCCATCCCACCTCACATCATCAGCATCATCCTCCCAGCCCACCCTGGTGACCCTTCTGTGGCACAGGGGCCACCACACGTGTCTGTGGGCAAGGGGCAGCACTGCCGCATGAACAATTCAGGGCAAGGAGATCAAAGTTTCCTTGAGCGAGCTAACGCATTGATGAGACCAAATTGCCTCCCTCACCCTCGAGGAGGTAAAAATGAGCTAATCACCGTTTGTTCTCTCTTGATGGATGATTAACCACAAATTAGAATATTAAACGGAGGATTTGGGGTGCGTAAATTAACAGTTGAGAACTAAGTTAATTATTGGAAGAGCCATATAACTGCTTATTTTTATTCTTGGATTATTGTTTGATGGTTTTGCCTCTTAAAGAGAGGGAGTTATTTTTGAAATGGCTTGTTCTGCTGCTCGTGGCACAGCCGCACCGGCCGGGACACGGCCGGTAAATGAATCCCGTGCTCCATCAGCAGGATACAGGGGACATGACTCTCTCTGCTGCAGAGAACGTGGTGCTGCCGGCCTGTCCATGCCCCGAGGGCAGGATGCCCCAGGCTGGAGGAGCTGATTCTGCTTCTTCAAGGAAAAAAAAAATCAAATTAGGAAAGTGGCTTTACCCAAAAAAGCAATCAGACCCTTGCAGACTGGGGATGGCAGGCAATAGGGTGTCTCAGGGAATTAAGTTCGTTAATAGCCCGTTCATTTGAATGTAAACGGTGAGCCTGGCTGGTATAATGAGGCTGGGCAATCTTATTAGAGACCAAATTAAAGGGGTTTTGGGTGAGCGCGTGTGTGCAAGAGCAGCTCTGAATGTGAGATACGGGCTTCCAGGGGGAAAAACATGCTGGATGTGGGATGTGAGGGGTTAATCCCCGTCCTTACCACTGCCTTTGCTCGGTCCCTGTCCCATGGGGACCAGATGGGGTAGGAAGGGGTCCGGGGGGTTGTGCCAGCAGCCCCTTAGGAGCAGAGCAACCACCCTACACGTAACGGGGCCAGACCACGGCGAGCAGGGCAAGGTCCCCAGCCCTCGGAAGGGGTGCACGTCCCCAAACCCCCACTGCAGGGCCCAGGCAGTAGCTCCCAGTGCAATGAGCTCCTCGCAAGCAGCCCCTCTCCTCTCCCGTCTCAATTAGCCGTGCCAACCACGATAGTGGCCGTGGGCCACGGGGAGGGCTCCCCGGGGCGCATGCTCCCGCTTTGGAGGGGTCCCGCCACACTGATCCCGCACCCGGCAAAGGGGGAAGGAGCGTGCTGACAAAAAGCTGATTTAATTACTAGAATTGTTCTGATTACAGCCTGCAAACACTGTTATCTTGTAATTATTGCCAAGAACATGCCATTAGTACATGATTAAACACAATGTCTTGTGGGCTGCTAGCTGATTGTCTGATGCCTTCTGAACTTAATTACTTCACGCTCATAGAAAGCAATGGGAAGGACGGAGCGGAGCGATGGCTCCGGAGGAGAGCTGGGTCAGGGGCTCTGCTGGGGCACCCCGTGATGGAGGGGCTCCCTTCCGCGGGTGTACCCATGATCCCAGCCCCTGCAAACCTCAGCCGAGACACAAGCTGGGGCAGGGTTAGCGCCTCGGTCCTTTCCTTGCTCTGTTAGATGCCACCTGTCCTGAGTTTAAACCCATCCCGTTGAAGCAGATAACAAACACACAGCACCAGCTTTCTACCTGAGTCTCCATTCAGCAGAGATAAAGCCAAGAATTTGCTCAGGACATGCTGGTGGCAAGGTGGCGTTTTGGGTACCTGGAGATACGTGCATAGCAGGGTGGGCAGATGGACGCGGGATGATGATCTTGGCCCAAGTGTTGCTGTCCTGGGACACGGGGCTCTGGGTCCTGCAGGCAAGGCGAGAGGAGATCCCACTATTGACCAGTGAAGGTCCTGCTGGGAGCCCTCAAGGACGGGCTCAGCAGCGCCTCACAGCCCGCCACAGCACCAGCTGTGAGCAGCTTGGTTTCCTCCCAGGAAAAATCCAGTAGCTGCCTGCCTTGGGGACCCTTCAGCACTTCTCACACACTGTCACCCTGCCCTGGTGACAAGGACATACAAACTAATCCTGACATCTCATTAGCAGGATTAATTCTCAACCTCATTCTCCTCCCGGCCGAGGAATTGGCACTGCTGCACCGAGCCCTGCTCCCCTGGCCAGGGCTGCAGCCAAGCAGATGGCAGAGACCAGGAAAACACACTTCTCTCCTGCTTTCCCTTTCCCTCCAGCCCTGGCACCCGGTGCTCCTGGCTGGTCACCCACACCCACGTCCTCCTTTGTACCCCCACGCTGTTACCTGCTCACAGAGGAGTCTCCACCTCTCCATGGGAACCTCATCCCCTCGGCAGCTGGGACCCCCCAATCTCAGGCTTTCCAGGCACCAAACTCACACAATTTTAATGAAAGATGCTGCGGGTCCTCAGCACAGGCTCTAGCAGCCATGGGACAGACCCACACCCCCAAAGGGCCAGGGCTCCCTGGCCGGTGGGTTTATAGCAGAGCAGTGCACGCAGCTGGGACGGGGAGGCTGCGGGAGCAGGTGCCGCAGGGAAACTCGTCAGCCCTGCTAATTGCTTCCAGGCTGACCATCTGCTGGGCTTTTCCACGCTTGCTGTCCAAATGGGGACCGCATCCTCCTGGAAAGGGAGAGTCAAGGAGAAAAACCAAGTTCCTGTTCTCTGGAAGAGGTTTTCCCCACGTTTCCTCACTCCTGTGGCATCAGAGTTGTACGCACACACACGCCATCCTTTGCACATCGCGTGGTGTGGGCGAAACTCCACGTGAGAGTGACAAATGGCCCCACGAAAGGCAAAGGAGACGGAGGAATCACATTGCAAAGGGGTCTGTTAGCCCAGCCTGAGCGCAGTAAACAATTGATGAATAAAATATGAAAAGCACGAATTTATAACGGCTCATAAACATTTAATCCCTTATGCAGAACATACATATTTTTACAGCCAGACGTATGGGCTGCAGAGCCCTGTGTTTCTGGAAGCGCAGTCCAGGTAAACAGCTGGGAAAAACCCTCAGAGACACGGCTGTGGCACTGGCTCTTGCCTCGCTGCAATGGAGAAAACTCTGTTCAGGTCTGCATCACGCTGGGCACGGAGCGGGGTCTCACCCTGCCGCCCTCCACCCGCCCGGGGCTGAGGCCCCCCAGTCGCTGCTGTGGGGCTGTGGAGCCGGGGAACGATGCTGGGGCTGCTGCCGCCACCGTCCCCAGCTCCTTCTGGGTTACCCTTTACCTGCCTTTCTGCACTCGTGACCAGGATAAAGGCGATAAACGGAGAAAAGCAGAGGAAAAAGTGAAATGGACCCGGCTGTGCGGGGATGCTGGCCCAGCGAGCCCCAGGGCGGTGCTTGGCCAACCCCGGTGACGGTGACGGCTCCCGAGCAGTGCTCACATTTCTCTTAAAAGATGATTTCCATCGCAATAACTTTGCTGCCGTCAGGAGGCAGCCTGGTGTCAGACCCATTTTTATGGCCCACTGAAAACGCCTGCTCCTTCCCATCCTTTCTCTTTTGCCCTTTATTTCCCATCTTGCAGGAAGAGGAGAGAAAATCCCCAGCAGATTTGCTGTTTATAGAGTCGTGTTCGACACGAGCGGATCAATACAGCAAACCGTATGGCAATTCAGCCAGGCGCCTGTCGCGTCCAGGTGCCCCCCGAGCACAGCCTGAATGAACCCAAACCGCCTCGTTGCAGGAGTTAATTACAGCTCTAAATTTCTTGTCTCTTCTCCGCCAGCGCTGTATCGTCTGGCTTTGGGTCACAGGCAATTTTGGCTGGGCTGGCAGAGGCATCCCACAGTTTGTATTCCTGGGCAGGGAATTCTGGGGAGCGGAATGGGGACACGGAGCGGAGGGTGGTGGGAAGCTGGCAGGACTGGGCCTGGCTGGGCTTGGGACATGTTCCTTGGGGAGCGATGCTACCTGGCCGGGAGCGATGGGGTCCTGGGCTGGATGCCGCTGAGCTGCTTTATCCTCTGTGCCCAAATCTCTCCTTGGCATGCCGGCGAGCGAGCGCTCTCCGCGCTCCTTGAGCACTTTGAGAGCTGGGGTGGCTGAAGTGGGGGGGGAGCTGCTGCCCTCCGTCACATGCAAAGATGGTTGGACCCCAGCTTTTGACACGGGCATTGGGCAGAACCTGATTTTCCTTCTCTGCAGCCAGTCCCCACCGAAAGCTCCTGCAGAGATGTGGTGGTGGTGTCGCACTTGCAGGGGATCCAAGGGCACAACCATGACTACACCAACAGAGGGTGATTTGCACTAAATGGGAACAATTCTCATTAGCCACCGGCTTAAAATAGGCAAAAGCAGCCTTGACACACCTCTTGGGCCGGTCTCCAGCAGGAGGAGTGCCCATGGGAGCAGATCCATGGTTTCCACCAGCGCCCATAGGGAATGTGCGACTGGAAGCGCCCATTCATTGTAATAAACATTCATTAATGTTTCTGAAGTGCTTTGAGATCGACAGATGAAGGGTGCTGTGGAGAGGCAAGGTGTTATTAAACCCACGGACAAGCCATCAATCATCAGTCTGACTGTTGCAATATCTTATTTCTTATTGACAGAATTAGCCACGCCGAGCTCCCAGCCCGATCAATACCCTTAATAATTCCATCAAGGTCATGCCAGCTTTCATTTCCCTCGCTATGTTTTCCAAAAGAAACTCATTTCTAAAAAGCAAGAAATAAAGGCGTTGCCTACATCTTACACAGCTCCTGCTCCAAAGTGAGACCCGGGGCAATACTGGGCGGTGGGACCCACTGCAGCCTCGCTGCGCTGCGCAATAAATCGGGAGGCATCACCCATCGGGTGAGGAACCGGGTGCCTCCAGCGGGCATCCTTTGCCCGGGGATTACAGCAACGCAGGGCTGGCAGATAAACGGTCGTTACGTCACAAGGCTGCAGCCAGCGGCGGGAAGCAGCTCAAGCCTCAGAGGGCCGACGCCTCGAAGAATCCCCGTATTTACCAGGGACGCTTCAAATCGCTGTCTGAACGGCAGGGTTTGACTGCAGTTTAAAAATGGGATTGCTGTCTGTCGAGAGCGCCTTGGGAAGTTGAGAGAGACCTGTTTACTGGGGGTTTAGAAACATCTGCTGCTAAAATCTCTTGGCAGGAGCTTTGTGGGTGACAGCCACGGGTTTACTGCAGGTCAGAAATAACGGGGGTACAAAAATAATTATGACGTCCAACAGTAATAATAGGGGTGCAAAAATAATAATGGGGGTGCCATGGGAGAGCCCCTGCCCCGCGGCACACAGGCAGACAGTGGTCTGGGACTGGGAGGAAAACCGGCTGGGTGCTGGGGACCGGAACACATCCCAGCAGGGATGCAGGCTCCTCCAGCTCCCTGCAAAAGGCAAGCTGCTGCCCGCAGGTTTTCCTGCGCAGCGGTGGGATTGGGGAGGAGAACGAGCCACTTGGGCCGTCGGCAGCGGCTTTTCCGGGCGCTCTCCTGGAAGGACTCGGGGCGGCCGGAGCCCACTCCTGGGCTGTTCTGCGCCCGGCCGATGACCCGAATCCTCCCTCGCATCAGTGCCCCTCCATCATCTGGGCCCTGAATCCGCACTCAAATCTTTTCGCATACATTATTAATCCTGTGTCTCCATTCCTGTGGAGATGGATTTAATGAGGGTAATTACGACTGGCAAGAGAAAAACCGCTCAAGCTGCAAATAGTGCCAGCAATTCCCCTTTTCCTTCTCTCTCTGCAACAATAACTCTGAAAGCGCCGTGCTCATGTTGAGAACAAGATCCTGCAGCTTCAGCCCTGCGAACAGGCCCCTCTTGCTGTTTGTGAAACCTGCACAGAATGGCCAGGGCGTTGGGACAATGGCTCATCCCCTGCGGCGTCCCGGGGCTGCTCCGGAGCTCTCGGGCCGTTGGGTGCTCCCGTAGGTTCTCCCGGTGAAGAGAAGGATGCTCTAGCCTTGGTTTTCCTGATGGGTTAGTTCTGCGTGAGTGGCTGAGGTCCTCCCGTGTCTGATTTTCTCCCAGCTCTCCTCCCCCTGCCTGAGGGTCCCGTGGAAGCCGGGGCTCTGTGCTGGGACAGGGGTGTGGGGTGCGCTGGCAGAGGGAGCAACGAGCTCCCAGGGACGCTGCAAAAACTTTGATTTCAGAGGTCAAGATCATAGGCACAAAATGTTGGGGAAGCCCAAACCAGCAGCCCCCTCTCCTCGTTTATTGCCCACTGTTCAGTCAGCTTTGCTTCCAAGCCCGGCTCTGTCTCTCTCTTGCTTATTTCAAGTCAATATTTTTCCCTTTGCAGCTTAAGAAAACGCTAACGTTTTGCAATAACCCCCAATTTCTCAGCCTTGTTTATTTATTTACTACTTTAAATCCTGCATGTGTCAGCTGCAAAGCCCGTATTTCAATCGCACAACGGCCGAAGGTCCTTGGGGGACTCTGGGATGCATAAGAGTAACTTTTTCCGAAGGATTTGGCTCAAGATGGAGATGGATTTTCACAGCTTGCCTCAACGTGAAGGGATTTGCATGTAGATAAACACCGGGGCAAACTCACTGCTTGTAGTGCCTATGTTTGCGCTGCGCTGAGCGTCGGTGTGGGCAGGGCAAGCCAAACCCGACACAAACTGTGCCAACAGCTTTGTAAGAAAGGAGACGTGTAACACTTCCCGTAAAAATCCATCTTTCCGGACAGGTGGATTGAAAGGTGCTCTGCTCCTCCTGGGATAAACGCACTCCCTGTCTCTGGAGAGCAGGCACAGGTTTCACGGCGCTGTAAATCCAGCTTCAGGGCTTCCAGCGCCGGATGAAAAGCCTCCGTGGCTCTATGACATAACACACTGATCCGGTATAAATTCCCTCTGCCGGTTCGTGTTTGCTCGGGCAGTTTTGATGGGCTGTGTCCGTGTGACAGCTTTATGCCAGAGCAGGTATCATCCATCCCCCTGCAAGCCGCAGAAAACCGAAATCACAGTCCTGCTGTCTGCTCAGGGCGGCTCAGCGCCCGCTGCGCCCGTCCGGCTCTCACCCAGCACCGCACGCAGCCCGTGCCGGGGCTATACCACCGCCGCGGGAAACTCACCCCCCGCCTTCCCTCCAGGGCTGGGTGGAACCTTTGGGAGGGGAAAGGGGACATTTTCAGTCTGTAAGAGATTTCTGCACTCACTGAGGATTAGGCTGGACATGGATTAGGTAAATGGCCGGAATGCCCTTGCAGAACATGGCTCTGTTTCTCGTCGCTTCTTCTCGCTTCCCGCACAAAGCCAGATGAATTAATCTCCCTTAAAAATCACGCTTTTTTTTTCTAGATGCATCATCCTCTTTGTTGCGATGTAGACAAGCTCTGAGACGCTGTGCCTGCTGCTTACACCGCTGCTTCGGGTACCAGAGAAACTCAAACACTGAGAGAGCGAGGCAGAAATGAATGGATGCTTCCTAAATCCGTGGGATTTTTCGACAGTGGCCTGGGACACTGCCAGGGATGGGGCACCCACAGCTTCTCTGGGCAACCTGGGCCAGCGCCTCAGCACCCTCACAGTACAGAATTCCTTCCTTACATCTAGCATAAACCTACCCTCTTTCAGCTTAAAAGAAAATAAATAAAGAAGTATTTAGAAATCCAGATTTTGCATCTCTCATGATAAGGGATGGGGGAAGCTCCTTCCCGTCTCCCCCAGTCACCCCGCTGCGCAGGAGGGAGGTGACTACCAGCAGTTCAAAACCCAGCACCTCCTCCCGGCAAAACAGCCGCACACGGAGATCTGCTCCGTTTCCACTTGGACCTGCAGAGCTGGCACAGGACCCCCGGCTCCTGAGCTGCTGGTTTGCGACCAGCGCGTCCCCGTCCCGCGCCTCAGCTGCAGGCATTTCCCAGCGCAGCGCCTGTGGTGCAGGGCAGGCGTGTCGGCAAGGAAATGCCACCGTACCCCAGGGCTGAGCTGTTTTTAAGGCTGGATAATTTGCTGCAAATTCCCAGCAGTAAACAGCGTTGAGGAAGGGATTGATTCAGCGCAATCTCCGCGTTAGATGCAATTATCTCGTACGATCTGGTAAAAGCCAGGATTTATCTCCGCTTTGATAGGCAGCCTCTTTCTTCCTCCGGTGTTTCAGCCATAAATCTCTCTCCCTCTCATTATGCTTTATCACCTTGCAAACAGTTTGGAGAGAAGGATATTTTAAACACTGAATTAACATACAAATGTAAAAAAATAAAAAATAACAACCAAAAGCCATCCCTTGCAAGAGCAGCATAAATATGGAGAAAAATAATTTTGCATTAATGCTAATTGAAGCAGTGAGGGCCCCACTTACACCGGTTTGAATATGCATCAATTGAACAAAGAATTAATGGAACTTAAAAAAAAAATCCCGATAAAAGAGGCCCCATTTGTTTTTCACCATTAATACTGTTAAAATGTTTTATATTCTGGGAATAATTGTCTGTTTGTGAGTGAGAATTAACCCGTGAGCCATCAGATCATTGCATATTATTGTTTCATAGTTATTATTATGTTCACATTTCCCAGAACGGTGCTAAACACACCACAAAACCAAAAACAAACCAGACCCAGCACTCGGGGGTCTTGGGACAAAAACACGCCAGCCATGACCAGGCATCCTGCGTTACGCTGCTTTAACTTGCTTCCCTGCCTCAGTTTCCCCAGTGCAGCTGGAGCTGGTCGCTCTCTCCCCTTCCACCTCCTGCCCCGTTGTGGGCACCGTTCTCCTCCCTAAATTCACCAGCATCATCCCAGGGTCGGGCTTGGCCCCTCTCTCCTGCAGTGCCCGGCTCTTGCGCACGTCTAAGCCCGCTCCCGGGCGTTTGAGAATCCCTCACAGTGAGGGATTTTTTCCTTACATCCAATGTAAATCTACCCTCTTCCAGTTAAAAGCCATTGCCCCTTGTCCTGTCATGACACGCCCTTGTTAAAGTCCCTCTCCAGCTTTCCTATGCCAGCCCCAATTCGGCACTGGAAGGCCGCTCTGAGATCACCCCCGAGCCCCCTCTTCTCCAGGCTGAACAGCCCGTTGATGCCAAGGTGCACAAAGAAATCCTGGATCTTTGTCCTTCTGGGGCACCTGGAATGTGCCCTGGAAAGCGATGGCGGCCGCATTCCCAATGTCCTTTCTCTTGGCAGGCGCCAGCAGCACGTGGGCTGGTGAGCTGCAGGAGCTGGCGGGGTCTGCGACAGCTCCGGGACGCAGGATGAATTGCTGGAGGCAGTGATGGATGGCTCGCTGCAGCTCCTGCCGTGCCCTCGCTGCGGCTCTCCGAGCTGCGCGGGCCCCCTCGGAGTTAATCCGGGCAGCGCTGGTGCAGGGTCTGTCACTTCTCCTCCGACCCAACTGCAAAATTTTTTATCCGTCTTCCCCAGAAAGCCGGTACCTTCACCTTCTTACCCAAGAGTCTCTAAACCACGGCATGGCGATGTTTTTAAGGATTAGAAGCAGCCACCATGAAAGCGTCCTCTGCTTTGTGACTGTCATAGAGGACACAGAGCAGTGAAGGTGACAGGGCTCCTCTCTGTCCCCCTGGCCAGGTCCATCCCAGCGCAGCCCCCACGGATGCGGGCGGTGACGTGCGGCACCGGAATGGGAAGGCTCTCAGAGGCACCGGACGGGTGCAAGCCCACCCCAGCCCCACAACACCTGAGGTTACGTGGCAGCCTGGCAGGGAGGGGTTGATGCATTTTAAAACCAGCCCTGCGTGCAAGGGGGCAGCTGGACCCTGCTTATAAATGAAATAACGTCGCTGGGGCCTCCTCGCGCCGCTTGCTGCACAGCTAACGGGCTACCAGGCACCGAGCCTTGGCTGATGCTGGAAAGGCTCTGATCCCTGTGAGGTGGCTGCCACACCGACGACGGGGGCAGAGGAGAGTCTGGGATGGGGGTCAGAGGAGGGTCTGGGATGCTGCGAGACAGCCCAGCACTGCTGGGGGGCTTCCCAATTCCCAACAAACAAAATTTGAACGGAGTATCTTTAAACCATTCTACGCTGCCAACGTAGGAGGTCAGCACAGCCCAGCTCAGACCCGGCAGCACCATCCCGCCCCACAAGCCGCTCTCCCCATTAGTCCAGTGCAGCATCCTTTGGTGATCCACTTCCCGCTCCGGCGGGATCCACACCCCGGTCCGGTGACCGCTCCGGCTGGGGAGGGCTCACGGCTTGGCTGAGCAATGCTACAGGAGGGAGCTGGTGTCCTGGGATGTCGCTGCTCCCGGCTTTCCTTCCCACGGCCCCTCCTCAAAATGCCTTGACTCGCTGGCGAGCCGGGCACGTGCCACCGCCGAGGGGCACCTGGAGGAAACAACGACACCCAGCAGCGAGCAGGTTTTTGAAGCCAATACCTTCTGGAGTTTCAGCACAAGCCTGTGCATGGCTCATGGGCTTTTCTGAGCTGTCTCTACACAGATTTTTCAATAGCTCCTTTCAATTTTTTGAAAAACTTGCTGGTAGGACAAGGAGGTTGCACGCAGGTAAGCTGTCTGCCGAGCGCCGCAGTCACAAGGCTGCCCCGGAGTGACTATCATCTGCTACAGAAATGTTTTCACGGCAGTCAAATAGTGGTAGAAGTAGGAAAAAAAATCAATAGCTACAACCCCATCGGCTTGATTTTACCGATGAGCCGTGCTTTCCGCTGCAAAAGCTTCTCTAACAGAAAATTACTTCATGTAGCATAAGGTTTTCAGTTGGCCAGAAAGAATTCGGTGTGCGTGCGGGGAGGGCTTCGACATGAAAAAGCCCCAGTGAAACTCTGAGGCTTCAAAAAGCAAATCTGGTCAAAACAATCTGACGAACTGCGCAGGGCTGCAGATGCCGTTTGCTTCCATCTGCTCTGCTCGCTTCCCAGCGCCCGGCTGCGGCAATCGGCAGGGCGATGTCGGGGGTGAGAGCAGATTTACCAACGCAGAGGGAAGTTTGGGGGCTCAGTCCCCAGCGGACCTGCCACAGACGGTGATGGCTCGCTCTTGGTGGGGAAGGGGTTTATCTTCTGCTCGTCAGCCTGGAGACGAGCGGGGCATCACCCCCTGTCCTGCTCAGAGAGGCAAAGGCAAAGAGCGAGGGAGGAAGGGTCCCCGAAGGTCACGCTGGCTCCTGGGAGTGGCGTTGGCTCTGGATGTTAAATCAGCACTGCTGGTCTTTTAAGTTTCTTGGCTCCGTGCCTCAGTTTCCCTTCTCGCTCTGCCTTCCTCGTTTAAAATGTGAATTCTCTGGAGCAGAGCAATCCCTAGCTGTGTATGAGCTGTGCCTCCCTCGCAGCATCCGCGTACAGGCAAACCCTTCCCTAGGAGCAGCAACGTAACCGAGCAGCCACGGGCTATCGCTGGGCACCGAGGTGCTGCAGAACGGGATGGGCGGATTTGACAAGGCGGTGGGGCAGGGTGGGCAGGACACCTCGGGAGCCTGCGCCCCTCTGCAGAGGCTCAGAGGCTCAGGTAGTTATTAAATCTCTTTAGGGTCTGAGCTAAAAGAGAGTTATTCCCTCACAGGGTGGACCGTGGGGTACTCAATCATTTCTACTCTGCAGCGCCCAGACACGGAGCCAGGGAAGCCGGCCCAGCTCTTCCAAGGAGGGCCATCAATAATGCGCCGCTAATGGAACCTTCAGCTTACGCGGAGGCTCCAGCCCTCCCCACATCAGACGTCCCCCACGTGCTTGTCGGGAGCCTGGGTTTGGGTTTTGAGCCTGTCGCAGGTTTTGAGCAAACGTGCAAGCTCATCGCGCGCAGCATCCCCCGTTCTGCCTCCCTGCCCTTCTCCCCCTCGCTGAGCTGGTGTCTTTCCCACGCTCCGGCTGCACCCTCTGCGTCGCAGGGGCTTGGGGTGGTGGGTGGCTCCGAGGTGAGGTGGGAGCCCGAAGATCGGGGGGATCGGGGTAGGACCATCATGGTTTTCAGCTCCTGGGGTTGGGGAAGGGGCTGAATGTGTCCCAGTTCCGCTGGGAAGGAACACCAGCTCCACTGCTCCGGTCTTCCAGGCTATTTACACAGCACGCATCGCTGGCTGGGAAATGACGGCCCTGGCAATGCCGATGGCTACAAATCCTGAGGGTTTTTGTAAAGACAGGCTGGCACTGCTCCCTTCCCCGTGGCAAAGGCGGCACAGGAGGGTGAAAGCGAGCTCGGGGCAGGGCTTTGGCAGAGGAACCGGGGCATGGCTGAGCCAGCAGAGAGAGGACGCAGAGGGGGCTCTTGTGGAGAATAAATCACTGTCACAACACATAAATGAAGAGCGCTCGGCACGGGTGGTTGCGCAGAGAACATCACGGGATCAAGACCCAGACATTTAAAAATCAAAGGGATTTGACTCTTCTTTCAGTATCTGTCAAGCACTCCGTGCTGGGGAGCCTGCCTCCGCTGTGCCCAGCAAACACCTCCTGCCACGGCCTCGGCTGCCTGGGAATGGATGGCATCGCTCTCCCCTCCTCTTCTCCCCAAAATCTATTCCCGATACACTACGACCCATTTCCTGCCGTTTCTCCTCTGCAGATGGCAGATGACTGAGAATGACTCGGGAAGGCTGGCTCGCCTTTCAGCAGGAGCCCTTGCCCAGCCGAGCAGGCGTCCTGGGGACGGAACTGTTGGAACCGCTCCGTGCCGTCCGTGTCACTGCAGCGGGTAGGAACGGCTGATCAGGGGAAGCAGAGGCCAAAACACAGTTTGTGAATAGGCATTATACCTTCGGTATTGAAATAAAATACTCCTGCCCCATGGAAGAATTGGCCTCACGGACACTGCAGAGCTGCTCAACGGCAGACGTGCATCCTGCAGCAGCCCCGCAGCATCGGGAGAACCCGGCCGTGCAGCGCCAGGAAACCACGGGCAGCCGTGCCAGAGCTCAGCGCTCGGCACGACGACTCCGCAAACCCAAACCAGGCAGCTATGTGTGGCAAGGTAACATGCGCTGTTTAGAATTTTCATGAGGATATCACAGGAATATGAGCAGAGCCCATCCATCACCTGAATTATGTTTCTTACTGTGATGGTGCCACGCACGCTGGGAGCTGAGGCAGCAGGAGAGGGCAGAGGACGGAACAATTACAGGCGTTTTTTGTCACCATCCCTTTTTCAAGAAAAAGCTGCAGTGACGATGCTGGTGGGGAAAACATCAGGTTCCCTGGATGTAGACGGCAGGACTCCCCAGCGCCTGGGACAGAGGGGACACGAGATTTTTTGGGACCTAAGAAGCAGTGGATGATGCTCCCTGAGCTGTCCCAGGGAAGGGACCGCCGCCTCAGGGCTCACTCGGAGCGCGGGTCTCTCCCCCAGTGCCCTCTCGCTGCCTCTGCCACTTCACCTCCTGCTCACCTTACTTTCCTCTGCGAGGTGCAAACACGCCCCTCCAATTTTGGAGGCTTAATTTAACGACCCTGCCAATGCGCACTGGAACACTTTAATGGGAGCGAGGCCAAGGACTGCTGCGGAGGTGAAGGATTTCGAGGAAGCCGCGGCGATGCGCGCAGTAATAAGCTGAAACGGCTGTTTAAAGGGCAAAGGGAGCAATATTTCCTGAGAGCGATTCCGGGATGCGGCGTGCCCTTGCCCGTACTCACCCTTATCCCTGCACCTCCAGGCTGAAGGGCTAACACAGTTATATTTAATTTATAAAAGGAGTAGTAGTAAATCACAGCTGGAGAAACTGCTGTTTCGGTCTTTTTCTTCCTGCTTGTGTTTTACTGTACACGCAGTCATCACGCAGGGAGTTTTCCATGGCTTGTTTTCACTTGTATTATCCTAGGATGGTAGATAGCTGTTTTCTAAATAAATTTTTGCTTTTGGGGATTTATTCTAAAATAGAAAAATTCTAATTAAAACCGTCTCACGAGTTTTTGGAACCAGCCAGCCGCTGACAGCAGGGCACGGATCTCCGCAACGCCCATCGCTGCAGGCAGCAAAGCAGCCGCTCGAGTCACCGCGGCGATGCAGGGGCTGGGGTCCCAGGTGAAGCCCACAGTGAAGTCCTCAGCTGCCCTTCATCCCGTCCCAGGCCCTTCACCCCACAGCTCCGACTCAGGAGCGCCGGAGTGAGCCTTTTGAGAAGGGCAGGGATTTTTCCCAGAGCTTCCGCTGTGCACGAGCAGCCCCCAGCATCAACGGGGCTGGGGGACGTGGAGCCACCAGCTGGGAGAGAAACCCGGTGAGCTCTCCTCTGCATCCCCATCTCCTTCGCCCCGCGCTCCCATCTGCCCTCCCCGTCACCGCGGCTCTGCCCCCGGCTCCCCGCGGCTGCTGGCGGGGGCAGCGCGGGTGACGTTGGGCTGCACCAGCTGTCATTGTAGGAAACCAGGGCCACGTGGCACGTGGGTTTTAAATTACCCTAAAAATGACTTGGCTGCAGACTTAATGAAGTGTTAATATATGAAAATCTCTCATTAAAAAGCCAAACTGCGGAGGCCTTTGATGACTGGTGGCCGGACTCTGAACTGAGACCAATTAGATATGCAAAGTTTTTGCAGACAGCTTTGCTTCTGCACCTGCCACCTTGCTTGCCCAGCTGCCATGCTGTCTCTCTCATCTCCCTTTTTTTTTTTTTTTTTTTTTTTTTCCCTCAGAAGGTGCTGGGTTGAAGCTCCAGCTCCGTGCACAGGGCCAGTGCCAGGGTTGGAGCTGTGGCTGCAGATGGCTCCAGGCTGAGCCGTGCCTCGCCGCGCTGCTTCGGCTTCAGCCTCGGGAGCGAGAGGGTGGGAACCTCCGTTGGAGGGAAAACCAGAGCTGGGGATGCGTCTGCTGGCTTCTTGGTGATGGACATGGGTGATGGACATCCTCCTACCTGCTGTGTCTGTGCTGCTGCCGTTTTATCAGAGGGCTTCTGGCAGGGACGGAGCGGCCAAGAGGGGAGATGTGGCTGGAGGCTGGGCAGTGAGCCTGGGCTTGCAGGCAGGGCTGGGGGCATGTGGCCACCTCCAGCCCTCACAGCCATGCTGGGCAAGAGCACAGCCCAAAGAGAAGGGGTACAACCCACCACGTCAGGGGACACCAGGGGTCCTGTCGTCTTCCGCCACCGTCCCTTTGTGCCTCACGTCACTGTGCTCCCTGCGCTGCCCGGCTCCTCGTCGGCGTAAGCCTGCTGAATAATTCATTCCCACTGCCCTGATAGAAGATGGAAATGGAAAGCGCTGTTATTCAGCACATTTTTAACGTTCTGCTTCCCAGGGAGGGAAACAGCACATTGACTTTCAGTAGCTGCCATAAACCACGCTCTGCAATCCTCCCTCACGGCTGCTGGAGACGGGCAGGAGGGATGAGGGCACAGCCGGCCGAGCATCCCGCGCGGGGCACTCAGGATGCTCCTGCTCGCAGCCCAAGACAGCCGCCTCCTCCTCCTCCTCGCTGCCCCGCGTTACAGCTGCAGAGGGACTTCCCAGCCGGGGCAGTGGCAAAGCACACCAGGAGCTGTGAATACAGCAAGTGACATAAATATAAATGAAAGAATTAGGGAACAGAAGGATGGAAAACCACCCAGCAAGGCTTCTCCAGAGAATGCCATTCACCTGGCACCCCAAAATGTTCCTGGCTTTGGGATTTTTTGTTACCGAGCCCACAACACTTGGCTGCAGCATCCGACAGACCCCGCTGCAAAGAGGAAGCGCCCTGGGGGGACAAACCCTCCTCGCTGGAGGAGGGAAGCCAAGGGACAGGGATCCCGTGGGCAGGATTCATAAGGCTGTGTGGGTCTGGGGCAAGCAGGAGGGATACTCCTGGATGGCAGAAGAGCATCTGAGACCGCAGCATGGGAACGAGCGAGCTGCTGGAGCTGCGGAGCAGAGGGGCCGTTGCTGTGGGTCTGAAACCACCTCTGCTGCGAGCACCAAAGCAGAGATGTGCTTTGATGAAGAAAATAAATCCTAAATTTCATGGCTGAGAGAAAGCAAATTAGACACCTTAATGGGCTCTCCAGGTTTCTGCTTATTTACCTGTGCCCAAGGAGCAGGGTTCCTTTGGGTCCAGGGGACACGCGTGGGGCACAGGGGTTGCCGGCTCTGCCCCACCGCTGCTGTGGTCCCCGCACCACCGGGTCACCAGCCAGGGCCACCAGCCCTGCGGGGACTCGACCGAATCGCACTGGCACGGGGCGGCTCTTCCACTCCCCGCTGCCTCGGACCATGGCAGCAGGTCCCTTTGCCGCGCTGCTGGTGAGGACCGTAACCAAGATTTGTGAGGTCTTGGTGGTCTCATACACGGGTCCTGCCAGAGTGAAGAGAGACAACACCACTGACGATGTGATAGATGGGAAATTAAGAAGCATCATCAAAGCAAGAAACATACATAAAGCGTGATTCAGTTAACTCACCTATGTCTCCACTAGTTAAAAGTGTAAAAACACCCGATCCCGTGGGGTTGGCAGAGAAACCGAAGCTGAAGCTCTGCACCAGGGCTATAAGGAGAAGTGGTCCCGGGTTATCCGCAGGGAAAAGGGGAATGGGGGCTCAGGAACTGCTCCTGAGCACAGCCAGTGTCCAGCACAGCCTGGCCACGTCTCCCAGCGAGCGCTTCCCGGGATGCTCAGGATGGCCCCAGCACCCTCTCCGTGGGCGCCAGCCGGGTGCAAAGGGCTCCGGCCAGACGGGCAGGGATGGCTCAGTGGGCGCCGTGCTCACTGCAGAAGCAGCGCTTGTCTTTTTTTCCTCCTCCCACTACATTTTCATGAGTGCACATGAATTATTTATGCAAACATCTTTGCTATTTATGAGCATATTTGGACAAACAGCCCGCAGCTATATAACAGCAACGCCCGTGTCTTACCCAGCGCGTGTCGTTTGGAAACAAGAGAGTTTTACAGGGGAGAGCAGGCTCTGGTAATAGGATGGCAAAACCTGTCAAAGCGTTGATTTCTGCCCTGCAGAATGCGTACCTCTTACCATATGTGAGTTGTTTTTATAAAGCACATGAACCACAGCTAAGAACAGAAATATTATTGCTGGTGAGCTCACATTTACTGTCTGAGAGCCTGCACCTCCATTAAAACAAATAAAGGCTAGGAATTATGTGAATCTTGAGGAAATTTTTTCTGGTTTCCTGAATAACATTCTTAAACCAGATATGTAAAAAATAACGAGCAAATCTGCTGCACGTGTGAAGAACCGGGCGCACTATGGCTCTCTCCCGGGATACATGTCTGGGATGAACAGTGAGCGGGGCATGGGAACACAGCCCGGCGCTCCCCTCAACATCCCTGGGCCGTGCCTGCTGCTCCGGGAGCTCGCTGAGCAGGATGGAAATGCTGAGCATCACTCCAGCACCCTCACCAATCATCCAGCTCTTCCAGGATTCTGTCTTTTGTTTTCTTAAATTAAAGAAGGAAAACAAAAAAGATGCAGGCAATTAAATAGCTGCTGCTTCTCAAATGACTTCCCTTCTCTCGCTTTTAATTACTCAGGCAGGTCTTTGCCTTGGCACCGAACCTATTTGCATAATGCCTGTTTTGTAGGAGTTGCTTCGTTTCAGAAATAATTACCTCGATTGCGAGCCAGCATCTTGCGCTTTCGCAAGTCCTGCAAGAGAGCACAGGCAGGGACCCCGTGAGTTCAAACGCAGCCCATCGCTCCGCAGAGACGCCCCCTCATCCGCAGCAGCGACGCGGCCGACAGCATCAGGAGGAGCTGGCTTTTGCCAAGAGTTAGGGAGAATATTGGTTTTGGGGAGGGAACTGCGGACATCACCTGCTGCTCGCCGGGCTCCGAAGTCCCTGGGCAATACAGGGAAACACTGCTCATAAAAACTGAGAGGTGATTTTGTCTTCATGTAATTTTTGTCGCCTGCTGCTTTATCACCTGGGGTCACTGGGCTCTGTGTAAATATAAGTTTTATAATCCTGATGATACCCTGTGCGGCGGCTGGTGTGATGCTGAAGCATGGGGAGGTCCGTGGCTCGCGCTGCAGCCGGCTCTAGCAGCATCCTCTGCAACCCCAGCACCAATGCTCACTTATGGCTGCACGAAGGGAGAGGAACAACCCGCAGGAGGCAGGGCTGGCTGCACACCCTGCTTTGCAGGCCACAGAAATGTGGGAGTGGTGAACGAAATTGAATCCAGCCAGGGAAGGCAGATGCTGTTAGGATAACCCTCGGAGAACATCAGGCCGCTCGGTGGGAAATCGATTCCCCATCCCCTCCCGAGGGTTCTCGCAGACCCGTGTATCACCAGCCCTGACAGCGGGAGCCCCGTGCGGCCACGCCGAGGGCAGGGGTTACACCCACAAGTGGGAACAGAGCAGCTCTGGTATTTCTAGATCAGCACTCATGCTCCAGCACAGATGCTCGAGGCTTTAAAGGCACCGAAAGCGTTCCGTGTGTTCAGCCAAGCTTGGGGACGTCACCACGCAGAAACGTGAAGCCGGAGATGGACCCCTGCCCTGCCACAGCAGCCCCTTCCCCGGGGAATGAAATCCCAGATGGGTAAAAGGGAGTCGGAGGACGACCCGGGCTTCCAATGAAGCTGGTGCTCCACACGTCCCATGGCAAAGCCCAGCCAGCTGCTGAGCGCTGGAGCAGGGTCTCAAAGCCCACGTGGCCCTAACTGGCCGAGTCCCGCAGCGAGTGGGACCGCAGGTTTACACACTTCCAGAAATCCCAGGAGTTCTGCTTTCCAGACAGCCGAGGGGCTGGGAGGCACTGAGTGCTGCGTGCCGGCGGAGAGCGAGCTGAGAGGAGACCCAGGGACGGCCATGGCTGAGAGCTGGGAAGAGACCGGGAATTAATTCACCGTTCTCCGCGGCCGCTTTAGGTAAGACAAGCAGTCGTCAACTTAAACTGCAGCAAGGGAGACTTAGAGCAGATAGGAGGGAAGATTTCTACCTTCAAGTGGCCTAGACAAGCTCCTTAAGTCCCTTCCTCAGTGCTTCAATAAATCACAGCATTTATCTTGTAAAGATCTTTAAGCAGCAGAGCTCCTGGGCGGGTTCCTAGTGCGCTCTCCAGCAGCGCCTAACGCTCCGTGACATCCGTCAGCGCCCAGCCCTCGCAAATCTGCCTGCAGCGCGGGTGTCGAGCGCTAAACGCCGTTGAGGTTTTGACCTGAGTCCTTCTTGAAAAGGGAAAAACTCAGCCCAAACTCTCTCTCTGCCCTGTGGTCTGTTCCTTCTGAAAAGAGACGTCAGCGCTTCCCCAAATTGCTCACATAACCCAAGGAGCCTCTGTGGTACCCGTATGCTCCAGGGCCACCCCGTAACGATGCTGGTGGGCTGCCCTGACCCGCAGGGAATTTGGGCAGGACAGGGCTGCCTGGAAAACACCACTGCTTTGTGAAGGAGGAGATTAAAACCCACAGGCAGCCACTTTACTCCAGTCCGGGGATGCTCCGTGCTGGACTCTCGGCACGGCTTTGCATGGTGCTGGCAGTGCAAAGGGACCATCTGCTGACCATAAACGTGATTTACACCCACCTTCCAGCCCCTGCACGCCTCTGGAGCGTGCTGTGAGACAGTGCCGAAGCCAACCAGAGCAGGAAAACCGAGCTGCTGCTTTGCTGAGGAAAGAAGGACTCCAAAAGTCCTTAGCCGTAACGAGGACGCAGAAGGGATTCAGAAGCATCTTCCCTCTTTGCTGCTTGATGTGCCTTTTAGAGCAAATCTACATTAAAAAAAAAATAAATAAATCCAAAACCAAAAGCAGAAACCTCCAAACAAACCCAGCGAAGAGAGGCAATTCCTTGCTGTTTCTTCTCTGGCAAAAAAGTTTTCACAGGAAAATTCTCATGATGGACACATGGCTGTACCGCTGCTGACAAGAAACCATTTCAGTGGGTGTATTAAAACTGGCATCCTGTCAAACTTTCAATTTCTAAACGATTGTGCTTTCCTTAGAGGATGCATGGAAGCATTGCACTCGAAAATTACGGTTCTCCTCCACTGGAGAGCCAACAGGTCTAATTATCACCCGGATCTGCCGAGGCCAGGCGGCTTGGCAGCGTGACGCCACGGGATAATTAAAGTCCCGCTTCCTCTAGCAGAAAGAAGCAGCTTCTCATTAAAACGGGATTTTTAGATTTTTTTTTATGTCCCCTCCAGACACGGGAGTGACAAACCTGCCAGGTGTCGCTGCTGGCGGGGCTGGCTGGGTGCTAAAATGAAATTAAACCCCAAAGTGAACGTGCAACGAAAACAAAACACCCAGCACAGCGGACCCTGTCCCGGCCGTGTCCCGCACCGCACAAACCAGGGAGCAGCAGCACAACAGGCGCCGTCGCCGCCGAACACCCCAAGTAACAGCAGCAAACCCCCGTGTCCACCGCGGCGATATCTCTTCTGAAAAACCACTGCCAGCGACGCGTTCGTCGCAGGGAGCCTGGCTCCTGAGGTACCAGGTGCCTCTTTCATCCCCAGACCGTAGCAGCAGACACTTAACAGCCGTTGCTCGCGCAGCATCCGAAGGCGGCTCGGCACTGATACGGTGTCGGCGGTGCGCGCGTGTGCTGGGAGGACGCGGAGCTGCCGGAGAGGGGCCCGAGCCGCAGCCGGCATCAGCACCCGCCGGCACCTCCGACCTGCACAGGTGCTTTGGTGTATCCATGCTAAAATACGAAATTATATCATATATATTTAAAAATACACAAAAATATATATAATATTTTATATATATATTAAAAAAAAAACCCAAATCAAGCAGGGCAGCCAAGCCAGACCCGTGTACAGCATCACGCCTTTGCGGCGAGCCTTGGACAGACTCTCTCGCGGACACGCTGTGAAGGAAGCCAGGACTGGCGGTGCTCTGCTCTTGTCGGTGCTGGAAGGTTCACTTGGGTCACGGCCAAAGTCTGTTTGGGCTAATTACATTCCACTGCCAGTTTAAAAAGCCTCCACGCATTCAGAGGGAGAGATCTCTCTCTCTCTGTACAGCAGCGTTTAAACCCTCCCGTCACACACTCAAGCAAGCACCGCGTTACCCACCGCCCTTTCCCCAGCGCCGGAGCACGCCCGCGCCCTCCTACAACAGCAGATTTCGCGCTCGAGGTGTTGTAACCGCACGGCCGCTCCTCCAGCCCCGGCACCGCGTCCGTCGGATAGCGCGGGGCACGCGGCAGCCGAGCTTCCCGGCAGCGCGGGGCGGAAGCAGGTGAACAGTCCTGTCCTGCCGGAGATGAGCACGCCGGCACTGGTAATTAGTGGGCTTCAGAGCCGCGCTCGCAGGCACCGACGCCGGTGTTTATCAGCAGGGAATGTGTGTTACAAATGAGGCTGGGGAATAAGTGAGATTTTTTTTTTTTTTGTGCTCTCAAATCCGGAAATTTAGAAAGTGAAAAGTACATTATGCTTAAAAAAAATTAGAGATGTCTTTGAGAGCTGGTAAGAATGAATGAAACATTTTTTTCAACCTCAAATTGTTTTGCTTTGGATGAAAGCGTTTTTCTAACAGATCCATGGTGTACCAAAGAACATTCCTGAGTGAAAAAACACAAATCCAACTGAAAACTCCAGTCAGACTTCAAAAATCAGAACGAAAATGTTTTGACACATGCCAGATCCGTGTTTTGACTTGTTTTCTTTCAGCACAGACATTGTCACAAGACAAGAGGTGTTTCAGTGCGCTCTGAGCCCAAACCAGGCACTGCCGGCGCGGCAGGGAGAGGCGGACAGGGCCCCCGTCCGGTTGTACATCCGCAGCCAAACCTCCAGGTTTTAAATGGGAGCAAACAGTTATTTACCTGAAATACGTGCGCTGCTTCATACGCCCCTGGAAGAGGCTCGGCTGTTATTCCCAGCGACCTGACGTACAGTTCTGTGGTTTGCAATAGCAATCGATAAGGGAGGCGGGCGGCGTGCTCGGGGGGATGTATCGCCAGGGATCTAATTAGTTTTTATTACTGTAATAACTCAACGGGTGGACCTGATGCTATTAAAAATAATGAAAGCTTTATCTCTGCGATAATTATTTTTCCTTTGAAAGCGTGCGCGGATGCGTGCCTGCGCACACCTATGAACCGGAGATAAGCGCATGAGCCCAAGTGATTAACTCTCCGAATACAAAATTCGGATTTATTTCACAATTTCACTTTTAAGTGGAGAACTCAACAGCGTTTGGTGGGTGCCACAGTGTGCGTGGAGCAGGAAAGGGGCCTCTGCACCCCTCACCCTGGTGAATTCCCAGCGGCTCCATCTTTCCTTCTGCCAGCGCTGGGAAGCGGTGACCCTGCAGCAGGGCACGCTGCGTGCCCTGAGGCCGCGGTGACGGGCCAGCTCAGCCCCGCTATGGGCTCCATGATCGTGGGTGGGTCATTTCACCCCTCTTCTGCCCTTTTCCTGCTGCGTTTTCCCAGCGAGACTCCCCGTGTGCGGGCCAGGGACCGTCTCCCCTCCCGTGCCCAGCGCTGCGCAGCCACGCTCTCGGCCGGGAGCGCTGGGATAAACCTGATGAGGAATCACCGTCACTGCTGCCTGCTTTGGCGGCTGTGAAAGCAGAAAGCGCTTGTCCCAGTTACATTGCTGTGAAAGAGAGGGGTTCAGGCATTCCTGGGACGCTCGGGGCAGGTAACGAGCGTTAACGCACGCAGCGGCGGGAGGCACAAGAGGGAATCACCGCACAAGGGAGGCGGACGGAGCACTAAAGCGTTCGGCTGCCTCTTGCACCCAGCTAAGGAGCGGCAGCTCCGGCATTCGCTGCGACAGCACCTGCCTACGGCTGGGTCGGGGACCGCGGCGGTGACAGTGCCACCCCTGTCATCCCCAGGGCTGCCACTTCCCCTGGTCCACCTGTTTTTTTTCCCGCAGCAGGAACAGACACAGCCAAAAGAAACCTGGAAACCCATCTCAGCTGGGCCGACATTACAAATACCTTCAGCTCGGGCATCGCTGGCCAGCAGAGAAACTTCACGAGACTTTGGGGACCTGATGTCGTTTATCTGATGATGCTCTGGGCAAGAGGAGAGAGGGAGAAGGCAGAAGGATTAATTTTCAGCTCCCCGACCCTCAGTGGGTGCCGGTACCCGTCGCAGCAGTTATTAATGAAAGATTATCGCTGGCAAATTGCACAACTTGGAGGACAGCGACACAACGCAGCCTCTCACACTGCTGCTGCAGAGAGAGCTCGCGTCAGCATTGGGAGGAAAAAAAAATAAAAATCCTTAACCCAACGGCACATAACACCAACCCATTCGTCCAAAACACGTGCTGTCCTCACGACCAAAGCAGAGAGAATTACTATGCCTGTTACCAAAAAAGCATCATTTAATTTGGTAAGCGATAGCTGTACAGGTTTTCTTTCAGCAGAAGCTGCTACAGAACCCAGCTACGGGCTGGCCACCGCCAAGCACACCTGCGCTGCAATTCGTTAACGTCGTTGACTCCCCCCCCAGCATATGTTGCAGTTTGATTACATCCCAGTAAATCTGTTTGTCAAACATGAACAGCCTCCTTCCACTCTATCACTCTTTTTCCAGCAGCACAGCTATCACACACAAATATGTCAGGTCGCCTCGCTCAACAAAGCCGGTCCGAGGGCACCGCGACCTGGGGATTGCAGATCGTTAGTGGCAGATTTACCGGAGGCCGCTGCGCTGGCCCCTGCGTGGATGAGATGCAGTTAGCGAGCAGAGGGAGCAGAGCCAAGCACAGCAACCCAGAGAAAAAGGGTGTCATGCTCTGCTGGTCCAGCACTCGTAATGAGCGATACGCTTCTCTGGGTGCACTAATGATGTGAACAGAAAAAAATCCCATCCTATGGAATAACGTCCTCTCCTCCTTCCTGTCCCCACCAGCAATGAATGCTCCAGAGCCTCTGGGACCAGCCTGCGCGTTTCTAAGGAGAGATGGAGTCAGGTCTGGGATGAGACTGAGGGCTGCTGCCCCTCATGATGCAGAATGTCCCTTCTGGGGGGGGGCCTGGGTGGGATTCCGCATCCGAGGGGCTCAGCCCTGCTCAAGGCCAGCCAAAAAAAGGCAATGATTTTGCCTGCTATTGAGTCCCAAGTGCTGAAGCTGCAGTATTTCCCTTGCCAAATTTTTCATTCTTAATTACAGGGAATAATTGGCGCTAATTAATACGAAATGCAATAAAGCAAGAATTCCAGCAGTCACCCTGCTGCTTTATCTCCTCAGCTAAGATTCACTGCTGGCTGTGCTGCACACTGACCGAGGCCACGGAGACAGAGCTGGCTTCTGCTGTTTGGCTGGTTTGGGTGGCGTTGGATGTCCCATGGCTGGACAAGCGAGACCTGCACGGGAGAACACCTGTGCACGCACGGGAGTGGTACCTGGTCACTGCGGTGAAGATGGTCACTGGTCCTGGCGTGATGTGTCCCAAAAACTTCTTGAAGCTTCAGGCTGGTCCATAAGCCCCCGCCCCGCACCTCCGCCTTTCCCGGTGCTGATGTGTCAAGCTGCGGGAGCTGGGCTGGGTACCTCTGTGGGTGAGGACTGGCTCTTTCTAATGAGATCACAAAAGTGAAGTAATTAAAGGATTAATGAAATAACCAAGTGAAATACAGCTCCTGTCTGGCAGAGGATGGGAGCTGACACACAGCCCTGAGCCCCAGCTCCAGCCATGAGCTGCTTCCCACTCAGGTTAAGGAAATAAAATCCCTGCAGGAGTTAGTGACATGCTGTAGCCTGGAGACAGGGAGGAAAGTCTTCCAGATTGGATGGGTCTAGAAGGGACGGGATTCTCTAAAGCACAGTGTTTCCTGCTTCCCTAGAGAGGAGGTAAAAAGAAGGAAGCACTAAATTGTCCTCCAGCTCCACTGTAAATGCTAAGAGCCCCCTCTCCGTTTTCTTAAGAAGTCATGCACTAAATTTCTTCCCCCTCGTCTCACCTCAGAAGCTGGCAGCCATTGCAGTCCGTTGGCAGATGGAGGGGAGCAGCTCGCAGCTGCCCACATGCAGCCACGGAGCATCACAGGAGGTCAGAGGAACACGTGGCTTGAAATGAATTTGACCATGTGTGAAGGCTGCTCCTTACAGTTTATACGTGTCTGCTCTGTGATGAAAGCCACCATCTGTGTCCAACTACACTTTCCCAGATCCACACTCCTGGGAAGCAGCCCCAGACCCGGGCCAGGAGCCAAGACCTGCTCCCTACTCGGAGCAGGCATCAGCCCAGCTCCACCAGCAAGGACCTGCATCAGCACTGGGGAGTGGGAGAAACCTCTGGCCACACGTCCCTCACGCCCTTCAAAAGTCCATCCTTTCTGCCAAGAGCCTAACGTGGGTCTGACCACGAAGAAACCTGCCCCCGCTGCAAACTGCACTTCCCAGTACCCCAGCCCAGGCTTCTCGCGCTTCATTAATTCACACAGACTTTCTAACTTCTTTTTTTTTTTCCCCTTTCAAAAGCTGCTGGAGCTTATCAAGAGATGAAAGATTGAAGGACACGCATAATTAATGGCCTGGCTTTATTTAAATAACTTAATTTTGCCATCACATCTGCATTCTTCAGGTACAGAATTAATTCTTTAATTACAGAAGAGCGTGCCACAGTGCTGTGCCTGATTAGCAGCTGAAAATTAAGGGTAGATTGGAGTAGGGGAGAAGGATGTGTCAATAACATAAGAATATAAAATACCTTGATAACAGAAGAAAAAGTAAAGAGTCGCTTCAGCTCAGCAAATTTATAGTCCTATATCCCAGGGCATTTCCAGGAGGGTTTCCTGCCCTGTGAGACAGCTTGAGGGGTCCCAGGGAAGGAGGAAAGGTCCCTCGTGGATGGAAATTCCCCTCACAGCCCAGGCACACAGAGCGCGATGCCCACCCCGTCCTCTGCCCAGCACCAGGGTGACAAAGCCCAGGGGTCTGAGCAAACCCCGAGGCATCCCCAGAAGAAGGGGGCTCTTTACAGAGTTTTGCAGAGATCTTGCTGTCAATGCTGAATTTGAAGAGCAGAACGGAGGCTCTGGGATCAGTAGGAGCTGAAGTCTCTCATCACAAGCTATTTTCAACTTCTAGAAAGGAAGAAAAATTCCCCTGGTCGGTTCAGGCAAGTAATAGCACTTTACTGTCCCGCAGCATCTTACACCCCAGCGCTTTACGCCCGTTTGGCTGACGAGGGCACGGCACTGCCTGAATCCCCCGGGACGCCCACCCTTTGGCCAGGCCGCGGGCGAAGGCGGTCCTGCTCCCAGCTGCTGTTTTCAAGCCCCTCCATGGGATTTCCAGGAGCTGAATTCCCAGGCAGTGCTCACACCACACACCAAGCCCAGCCCGTGCCCTGCTCAGCGACGCCGCGTCCGCGCTCCGCGTAACTCCCTGCAGAGAAATGCTGCCTGCGCCCTCAGCCCCGCTGGGCAGGCCCATCTGTAACCCACCCTGCCAGTACAAATAAAATGCCACTTTTTTTTTCCCCCTTCTTTTTTCGGTCTTCCAAACTCCGAAAAATGAATTATGCATCTTCCCCCCCAGCGCTGAACTATAAATTCTCTTTTAGTGCTCAGAATGTTTCTGAAGAGCACAGGCACCCTGGCTGCTGCACCCCTCCTCCCTCCAAGATGCAAAATCTCAGTTAAATAACACCAAAACGTGTCGTACTCGGTTTTTCATCTAGGTGCAGATTTACAGTGGTTGCTGCTCAGCTAGCAGCGCCCTGTGATGGTTTTCATACGGCTCATCTGTTCAGACGAGGGTGGGAGGAATTTGTACAATCTCAGCATCTTCTTAGGAGGTAAAACCAGGCAGGTTTGCCCCAGGGCCCCAGCGTAGCTCAGGGAGACAGCGCAATGTACCACAACTCAGCTCCTTGGTACCACGTCTGACTTTGCTACCCACTCTCTGCATCCCTTCAGCAAGAGCCTCAACACTCCTCGCTTCCCAGCCTCCTAAATAACTCCGGCAGCTCTCCCAAGGGGCTCTAACTGCCCCCCAACCCCTGGCTTCAAAGGCTGCTTACAGTCAGGTTTTCCATACCAACGTCTTCCAAGATTTTCACATCTCCTGGCCAAGAGCACCTGAAAAATCCTGGACAGCCACAAAACTTTACAAAGCTGCTGAGCACGTTAAAGCCACGCTCGGTTTTCCCAGCCTGGCCAGGTCCAGCTGTAAGCGAAGGACTCGAGGTCCAGGGGAGCTGAATCCCGCAGCTCCCACCATCTCCGGAGGGGTTAAACCCTCGCCTGAGCTCTGATCCGGCGCTGGAGCGGCGTCGACGGCCTCTGTGCGCCTTTGACAGCCAAGGTCGCCTCACCGCCCCGCGAGGACCAGGAAAGCTGGTTTGCAGCAGCCGCCCCGCACCTCCCGTGTGATCTCCAGCTCCGCCGTTACAGCCCCAGCTGACTGAGGATTATTTCCCCGTCTCAGAAAGCCCTTCTATTTCAGTATTATGATGATTATCGCTGTCACCATGCCAGAAAAGCTGATTGTTCCCAGCCTTTAGGAGACAACGCAAAGAGGGAGGCTGAGCAGCTTTCTGTGGGACGTCCAGCTGTGATAACGCAACGAGGAGGGCTGAGCTCAGAGACTCAGCACCTCAGCCCTTCGCTGGGGCTGTCTTCGTGGAAGCGACACGTTCGGGCAGAACCACCTTGCTTGCGAAAGGCAGCGGCAGCGGGCAGAGCCGGTGTTGGGATGCTAAAGCTGCTGAGGGGAGAGGGAAGTGTCTCGAGAACCAGGCCGTCCACAGAAGCACCGGCGCTTCACCCCGTCAGCTCGACCAGAACAGATTCACGCCGAGCCCGGAGCCAGCGCTGGCGCCTGCGGTGACAGCCGAGCGCGAGGTGAAGCTCACCCAGCGCTGCGGGGGATTCGGTCCCCGAGATGGAAAAAACTTGCGTTTCAACTGGAAAACTTAATGTGCCAGGTTAAATGCTCGGCAGCCGGTCAGGCATCAAACCCTATCACCGTTTCTCTGCACATAATAATTTATGATCCTGGCCTCAACGTGCATTTTCAGCAACAGCCATTTCAATTAGGAAGAACACAGACGTTAACTCGCGTTGACTATTAGGAAGAGCCAAGATGGATTTGCTATTTTCCAAACGCGGTGCATCTGGGGTGCTCGCAGTGGGGCAGTTTTGCAGTGATCCAGTAAGGGCAGGGGAACAGCACGCAGTGAACATGCTCCAGCTGGTCACAAAACCTATCAGAGAACCAGACCTGATCACCACTTAAATGTATTTGTCAACTGCTCTCAATAATAAAAGAATGAACGGCAACTCCAGCCGGCTGCTGGGTGTTCTCTTGAAAGAGCAAGAAAGATAAATCCGCTGCAAATTGTTCCTTGTGAATCGTTCGTTAGCTCTGCTGTTACCTGGTCTGTGAACAAAGATTTTGTTAGGCAAAAGCACTCCCCCGTGGAGGCTGCGGCTGCCCGAGGAGGCAGAGAGGGGGGTGCGGGAGGCCGAGAACAGGGTAGGAGGCCGAGGGGGTAGTGCAAGGCCGAGGGGGTAGTGGGAGGCTGAGTAGGGGTGGGA
>WHYT01017757.1:59653-203458 GCA_009806455.1 Tetrax tetrax
AATAAGTTATTTTTTTGTTTTTTTTTTTTTTTTTTTTTTTATTTTTTTTTTTCCTTTTTTTTTTTTTTTTTTTTTTTTTTTTTTTTTTTTTTCCTTTTTAAACATAATGCAAGTCCTCTGGGCACAAGAATGGAGAATGTCATGTATCGGGTCCCAGCCAGCTTGCGAAAAAATGGGAAAACACCCCCTCCACTGCCTTTGTTGCAAGGGCAGCAGTGGATAATGGTACTTGATGGGCTGAAAGCAGCGAGTGCGGTTTGCGTGGAGCCTCCCTTGGTGTTAAAATACCTCGAATTTGTTTGACACACCTCGACACGAGCTTCTCCTGGCTATTCCACTGACGGAGCAGGGCTCAGAAAGGTCCGAGAAGCAGACGCGGGCTGCGCTGCCGCTGCGCGGGTGGGCTCTCGCTCAGAGCGGCCCAGTCCCTGCGCCATTCATACTGGGAGAGGTTTTTCTTGAGCTCAGCGACAGCAGGCTGGAGAGACTCAAGCTCTGCTGTTTTGGGACGCTGCGAGGTGTCTGGGTTTTGGGTACGGAAAGAGGAGCTAGGATACAGCACCAGGGACTGCAAAACGGCGCCGCCTTCGGGATCTGCTACGCAAGGGAGCCCGGTCCCCTGGCGACAGGGGCTGGACAAAGGCCAGAACGGGCAGTGGGTTTGGCCAAGGGCACGAATAATGGAGTAATTTAGGTTGGAAGGGCCCCTGGGGCCAAACGTGGGCCAGGAGAGGCTGAAGGCAGGAACCAGCTCTCTACTTGCAGACGCAAGCCAAGGGACCAGGGGAACATCCTGGTCTCCTCACACCTCTCCCTGCCTTCACCACAGCGGCTCAGCTGATGAATGGGAGGGCAGACGAGCCTTGGCCCCAGGCCCGAGCGCCATCGCAGCCCGGCCGGGCTCCCCTCTTCTCGCTTACCCTCCAGCTTGCTCTGGGCTCTGTGTCCCGCAAGCTGGAGGTGCCCGGAGAGGGGCGGGCATCGCCGCCGGCCCAGCCCGGCCACCCCAAGGGATGCAGAAGGTGAAACCCTTCCCGCCCGTCTGTGTATTTGGGATGAGCTGGGAGCGCGCCTTGCTGCCGGACAGGCTCCAGCACCGCTCCTGAGCCACCCGCGCGCTCACGTCCTCGCGGGCAGCGTCTCGCTGACTCCTGACCATGATGGACCAGGGCCCTGGCTCAGGCACGCGCTTCACCCGCCTCCCGGGAACAAATCAGAGCACCTTTGCGTGTTTTGGGGAGCAAAGCTGGCATTTTTTGGCAGGCTGGCTGTTCAGCAATTAGGCTGTAGAATGCTGCTTACTCTAAGAGCACTGAATAAGAGACAGAGGTAAAAAAAATAATATATATTTATATATATACACAGACACACACACGGAGAGTAAAAGAATAAACAGAAAAAAAGAACTACCCTGTGGTTTTCATTAGACAAAACCTCAGGTGACATGAGGCAGGGGAAGGCCAGCATTTAAATGCAAGCGTGGATGTAAACACCACCCCATTTGTTTTAATTCCATTTTCCCTTCAAGTCTTCTGTAAGAAGAAGCTGCTTCACTGACTCGTACCGCCTCTGCCTCAGCTGTATCTCGCTGGACTCACAGCCGGTAAAACGGCACTGTTGCCTTCCCCAACTCCAGCCTGGCCTAAGAAACGGTGACTCAAACCAAACAGACTGAAACCCCGGATCAACAAGAGCAGCTCTCCTCTTTATTAGAGGAGGATGGTGTCAGCACAAAAGCATCGTTCTCTTCTGAGGGAGGAAAAATGTCAAGCCGCCTTATCTGTTCTGCTGAAAGCCAAGGCAACCTTTCTGCCCCTGGGAAATAAAGGGAACAGCTTCGGATAGGAATTAAAACTCTTATTGCATTGCCATTTGGAGGATCAATATGGAAAGGGCAAAGGCTTTTGAATGCTATTGGGGGAAATCAGCATTTGTTAGAGTTCTTTTTGAAGAGGTTTTGTCCTTTCAGGCCTGTCAGCAATTTCCTGATCAGGGTGTTTGGGCACAGTTAAATCGGCAGCTGCTGGGACGGGGCCAGAGACGGGGACATGTTTCCTTATCAGCCCTGAGAGCTGTCTGAACTGAACACGGGGCAGAAGAAACCCAGCAAGAACGTCCAAAGGAAAACTAAATATGGGGAAGAGGAGAAAACGCCTGCAAAGTTTTGCTTTTCTCATTGAAAAGGTCTCATTTGAAACCCCTTCCTCTGCAAAAGCCCTAGGTTAGAAAAAACAACAAAGAAACAGCCCACAAAACCAAATAAAAAGCAAGTACTCATCCTGTCCCATACTGGTATTTTCCATAAACCCCGATCAGCACCTTAAGCCTCTCTGTTGTTCAAGCCCTTCCCGAAGTGGTGGGCAGCTGGTGGGACCCCACACACCCCACTGCTCCCCGCACGAACCCATCACCAAGAGCAGGTTGTAAAAGGCTTCCCATCACCTCGCCTCCCAGGTCCTCACGTTGGGCTGAGACCCGCTTGGCAGGGTGGGAGAGCGGAGCTGTGCCGGAGCAGACCTTTGGTTGGCTTCATCGTCCACGGCGGGATGGAGAGGGTGGGGGAGGACGACAGGACAACCATCAGTCTCTCAGGAGTTAACACAAAGTCCAACGAGCTGTAGCAGCTTCTCCACAGCCTCAACAAGGTTGGGAGGAGGTGGGGAGGGAATGGATGGAGACCAGTGGGGTGAAACATGATCATCCACTAGACACCGACCCCGGAGGAACCTGGGACAACGGGAAAGGAAGGGTGAGAGAGAAGCAAACAGCTCGTTATTACACACAGAAATGCTGGGAAAGCCTGCGATAGTCATCTCAAACTAAGAACGTTCCACTCTAGAAGTGCTCTTACATTCCACAGAGTACTTCTGTTTATGTCATTAAGTTATTTCTCTGTACCTATACAGTAAAACTTAACCCCCTGGCTCTACCCTCCTCTGATCACTGTGCAAAACACCCTGTCTGGAGTCCCACAGTGAATGATCTCAGAGACTCTTTTTTCCTTCACCAGGTGACTGTTCTCACCACAGAGCTATCGGGATTGGCTTTGCCGCCGGTCCCCACGAGGTCGTATCCCAACCAGCAGCGAGCACCTGAGACCCACAGATGGGGATGCTGGTTTGGGTCCTGCCCTGGGCAGACCTGAACCACTCAGTGCTCCTCCGAACCACCGCTTCGACACAGCGTTCAAAAGTGACAGACACGAGGAGAGCGGTGGCACCGTCCCGCTCTCACGCTCCCCTGCCGCCCACTCACCGCGCAGGGGACGGGTGCTATACAGCCGTGCACACCGTGCTGACTGTGAACTCCGTCTCGTTGGCCATGATGTCTGTGGGCTGCAGGTTTCGGTCATACATCGGATTTTCAAACGTCGCTCGGACGTTGGTGTTTTCGTGGCCCGCGTAGCCATTGAATGGGACTTTTGGTCTTCTCCTGCAAGGTGTCAGAGAGAAATCCAGAGACTGAGAAGCTGCTGCTGTAACCAGCTGAGCAGCCCTGGTGAGAAGTCAGTGGAAAGGGAAAAGCTGCTTTTGAAGAGCGTAAGTTCCTGGGGATAAGCAGAGGGGATCTATAAGAAGATCCCACTATAGGTCCGTAGCACAAGCAGCCCCCCGGCCTTCGCTACAGCCCCGAGGGCTCTCCCTCGGCAGAGCGGCCAGCCCGCACGCGGTTTGCGGTGCAGCAGCACTTCCACAGCAATGCATCGATCAGGAGAGGTAATCAATTCACAACATATGCAAAGCCAGCTTCAGTGCTCGAGTATGAAATTTACTTTGCCTGATCCCACTTAATGTTGCCACAAATCTTATTAACGGTCATGAAAGCCCTCAACACTCTCTTGTCCCAACATCCTCACCCCTCCATGCACGCCTGACCCATTATTTTTTCACCTGATTTTTCAAATGAGAAACCAGACCTAGGGGCAGTGCTCTTAAGTCAAGCTTAAAAAAAAATACTTCTGTCAGCCCCTTGATTTTGTTTCACCTACTGGCATCACTCCTGAAACCCACCTGTGTTTGTAGAGATAAAGCACAAACCCTGCAATAATCAGGGCTATGAAAGGCACAAGAATGGCAGCTGCCACGGAACTGCTGTTGGATGCAAAGTGGTGTCCTATCGATTCTGGATCATTTTCCATCATGCTGATGTCTGAAACACAGCAGAAGTAAACGCATTTCAACACGCCGCTGTGGGAAATGGGGTTTGCTTGAATTACAGGTTACATTTTCAAAACCAGAACAAGATGGTAGAATGTAATCAAAAGGTTCTGAGCTGCATGAAGAATGGTTTGGAGATCTAGCCTAGCTTAGACATCATCATTTATTTAGAACCGCAACTAAAGGGAGAGGTAAATAGATTTACCTTACCAAAATGCTCAAACTCAGACACTTAAAGTTAGGCTTTAAGGGAGACTTTCAAAGGCTGCAATAACGAGCACCTAATTCTCCATAAAGGTGACAAAACTCGAGGGTCCGATTCCAAAAACCCCAAGAGACCGAAGAGCTCAAGCCAGGTTTTAAGAGATATTTTGGAGCTTAGACTTTGTGTTGTCTAAGCCCTGAAGTGCCTCTGTGAATTCTCAAAGTGAGACAGAGAAACTTTTTGTGTTTGCAATGAGACGTGGGCTTTTAGGTCAGAGACCTGGTAACGTGGAGAAAAAAGCGTCCAGGTGGTCTTTGTGCCTCCAAGCAGAAAGATCTGCCTTTGAACAGAAACCTGTGGTCCCATCGTACAGGGAGGAACTGGAGGTGAGAACGGAGCAAGGTGTGGGCTGGAAGTGCTGCCAGGCGATGGGGAGCCTCTCCTCCCCGCGCAGCGTGGCACCGCGCCGCCTCAAACACAAAGAACCAGAAGCTGTTTGAGATGCCACCATCTCCCACCCCTTCGGGGACAGAGATCTGATGGGACCCATCGTCTCTACCCCAGTGCGGGTTTTGCCAGCTCTCTTACGAATGATGTGCGGGGGGGAGCTGGGAAGGGTTAAGTTAAACCTGGTGGTTCAAAACTGGCTGTAAAGATCTGGCCTAGCAGGGTTAGAAATTAAAGCCAGGGCCAGGAGAAATGTTCCCTGTTAGAAAGTCTCCACTACCACTAAAATCTAGCTTTCAGCAATCAAGCAAAAAAGGAACAGTCAGAGGATGTTTACCAAGTCTCTGAAGGCCAAACTGCCCGAAGCCTTTGCCACGCACAAAGCCCTGGTACACAAATGTGCCGCTTGACGACTCCGATGAGACCTGGAATGACAGGAGAGCAGAGATCAACAGATTTGTTCAACACCTCCCTAGGACTTTAGCACTCATCCTGTCACAGTCTCTTTCAAGCTGATGCATTGCATTAAGTTGATTCAATTCCCAGGAAAATTGTGGCATTTTTAAAGAAATGTGATTGCCCAACAACTTGCTAAGACTCTTACATCTCAAAGGAAGGAGAGAAAAAAAAAAAAAAAAAAAAAGTCTTGTTTGCAACACACTGCAGAACGCATCGCTGATTCAACAGGGAGAGCGAAGGCTCTGGGCTACAACTGGCCGCGGGTCAACGAGATGCACGTTTCTTCTGAGCTCCAGAGGATCTCAAGGGCATGGGAAGTTACCAGACACAGAAACTGGGGTGAGAAGTTGACTCCATAAGGGAATATTAACTCTTCCAGCTTGATGTTTAGCAGACACAAAACGTTAAAATGGACTCAATCGTGTTAGTTTCTCCTTTAGTGTTATTTGGAAGACTTACAGATTTAAATCCAGGGCAATAAAAAACCCACACAGCTGCAAAGCAGCATGGAAGTGCTGTCACGTAATGTTAGTCTGTGTGCTGGAGGAACGCCCTACGTCCCCTTCAAGCGAGGAAGTGACTGGAGGACACTAGCCTCATCTTGCCACCAGCTAAGGGAGTTATTCCCTCAGCTTCAGCAGGAGAAAAACTGAGGTTGTGACAACGGGAGGAGCTGTGTGGGCGGACTTTGCATATGAGGTGCACGGGCACTTACGTGTCCATCTAGAGCCCATTTATCGTTTCTGAACTTGTTGACAAAGATCTCCACTGGCCCTGTTATCTGGTAAACCTGGAGCAGCAGGTGCACGTCTTCTTTCTTATAAATGCCTGAAATATAAGTGGCTTTTAATCACTAAAACACAACAATTCTATTTGAGTTTAAGTAATTAACTTTCTACCTGAGAGAGTAGAGAAATCAACTCATCATTTTAGAGCGTACAACTCCACCCCCAAGGATATTAAAGACATTTTGCACACGGGAAGAGTTTCAGCTGTTGACGTTTAGGTTACGTTGCTGGACCAGTAACAACCTGGTGCTCCATGGAGGGCAGGGACAGGTGCACTCACAACTTTTAATCCTGTTTGTCTTGGACTACAAGCCCACCACTCCAGCACACAGGGAACAGACGATGGACTGGGCTGAGCCAAGGCAAATACAGGTACACAATTTTGTTTGTCTTGGTCTGATCAAAGATTGGAGACTCCAAAGCTGGGTGGCTCTACAAAGCTCGTTGAGAACATCAACACCACCGATACAGCAGAGCACACTGCTCCTCGCTCTGCGAGGCCACTCCCGGCCAGGGTGAATCCCTGCGAACGGCCGTGTCGGCTCCTTACCGGACACCTGGAGCTCCACGCCGCTGTGGTCGATCAAGGTGGCATTGACTTTACTGGTGGCAGGGTCGAAGCTAGTGACAGACAGCATGGCAGGCTGCTTTTTCCCCATGTATTCATAGGAGCCTTTCCAAAGGGAATTCTTTGCAAACACATCAGCAGGCACTAGAAATCACAGCAATTGGGGATGCAGGAAAACAAGCACGTTGCCATTTAGTTCCATTTTTTCAGAAATCAAAATAGAGCAAATTTCTCTCTTTCTTCGAATTCACAAATACATATTTAAATATCCAAACCCCACCCACTCTCTGTGTTATCATCACTGAGCACAAAGCCAAAGAGGAGAACAAACAAGCTGATGACTTCAATTTTGTTGTTTTGACAAAAAAACACAACTGAAGTTATAAAAACCAACCCACTCTCAAATGAATTTATTAGAGAAAGCTAACAAAACCCATTTTTTTTTTTAACAGAGCCCTAATGTAAAACATCTTCGAGAGCTCGGATCTCCGGAGCGCCCTGGGGAAGGCAGTGGGTGTTGGTGCCCGACTCCCCTAAGGCTCCTGTCCGTGCTGCAGCGAAGCACGAATGAACACAATGGAGTGCGTGCCTGCTTTCACTGGTTTCAAGACCTGCAAGCAGCAGCCAGGGTTTCTGGAGGGATGGACCTGGTAAGGTCCGGGCCTAGGACTAACACGACCCACGGAAGAGCGAGCCCCGCTACGGTACCTGAGACCTTGGCGAGCGGCGGGTCGCGCGCGGTGCCAACCGGCCTTCCGCTGGGGCGGACGTCAGCTGAAAGAGAGGGGCAAACCGCCGCTGGTGAATGTCGGCGGCCGAGACCGAGAGACACCCCTGCTGTGCTGGTGCTAACAGAGGACAGCCTTCGGCTGGCGCTGCTCACGCAAAACGTGGCGGCGCACCCCTGCGCACACGGGCTTTGGGCGGGTTCCTGCCCAGCCCACCGAAACAGCACCAAGCTTTCATCCACTGCCCTCCCTGCCACCTGCGCCAAAACCAAAGCATCCAGAGAGAGCTACCACGCTCCACGAGAGCCACACAGCTCCGCTTCAAGATCAGACCGTCACACGTTCCTGATTTAAGGCTCTGAGGTAGGTATAAGGTGGGTGAGGCAAGGAACAATCTTTGTCCCGTGCAGATGCTTCTAGATCCAAACCAGCGGGCAGAAACCCCCCGGCAGCCCCCACCGGGAGCGGAGGTCTCCACAGCCAGCCCAGCCCCCCAAACACGGGGCTTGTGCTGGTCTCTCAGCCCAGCTGCTCGCTCCTGGGCTGCAACGCCCCTCAGCCAGCGTCACGCCGCTCGGAGCCTTTACCGAGGCAAATAGGTGGTTTTCCTGTCCAGCTGCCATCTGCTTTGCAGGTTCGATGCTCGGAGCCTCCGGTGAGATAGTACCCGCTCTGACAGGAGTAGATCAAGGTGTAGCCCAGAGACGGCAAATCCAGAGCACCGACGTTGGCGTGGGAGGGGGTCTCCGGCTGCTTACAGTGGTGAGCTGCAAAGCAGAAGGAAAACAGAGATGAGACACCCTCCAGTCGTTCCCAGAAAGGCAGAAGAGTAACACCACAATGTCAGCAAGGACAGAAATCTCCTAGAAAAGGTTTTTTGGGAAAAGCTTTCTCCGCTCGCTCAGGGAGACAACGCCATGCCTGGATTTTTCCCAGCCAGATGAGTTAACAGGACAGCTTCCCAAGCTTCGCTGGCTGGATTGCTTTCTGGCTAAGCTCTCAGGGAATCCTTCCCTTGGTTCCAGCTTCCATGAACTGAAAAATCAGGCTCTGCCCTCCCCTACCTTTTAAGGGAAAAAAGTCAAAAGCAAATTATGCTAAAGACACTTTCCTCCTTCCCTTGAACTGACCCCAGCACTGCATCCCGGGTACATCTGCTGACTGAAAATCGCCTTTACAGGGCATCAAGCACCAGTAAGTCAAGCCAGTGATTCCAGTCAGTGCATTACAGACCCGTTTCTGTATAATCTCCCTTCACAGGACCGCTGTCCTACTAACAATTTGCATCCACCTGTCCACAGGACCACACAGCAAGTCCTCAGAAGCGTGCAAGAGTCATAAACTCCTGTAATTGCTCAATAACTTGCAGGATTTGACCACAGAAATCAAAGCTGAGCTTGGCCAGCTCCCTGCCCCCAGAGCCAGCGTGTGCCTGCGCTGCTCTACCGGGTCCTGTTGTAAACCTGTCACCGCTTTCCTTCAGAAGCTACAACACAAAACGAATAAATCGCAGAGCTGGGAAGCTCCCTCTCACCCGCACTGTAAATGTGCCCTTTCTGTAGCTCTCAGACTGCTCATGAATGAAAACAAATCCTCAGCAGCCCTCACAAGGCATTATTTTCATCCTTGTTTTACACAAGATGAAATACAAAACGCAGAAAGCTGAAAGGCTAACCTGAACTCGCACGCTCCGGGAGCTCTGGGCCAGCTCAGAGGCGGCGGTTCAGCGCTCGTTAGCAGTAACTGCACCCAACTCCACGCTGCGGGTAGAGAAGGTTTTTCGCAAAACCTAACAGCAACAACTCAGTAGTCCTTGCTGGCATGGACAAGCCAAAACCATCTCCTATTTCCATGCACCGGGCACCAGGAGCACAACCCCACAGCCCACCGCTGCTGCACCCCTGCAGTCCCCCAGCTCAGTGAATTTGGGGACGCGCTCCCGCTACCCAGGAAAGGGCAGCTCCTTCCCGAGTAACCGTCCCCGCCTCTGATGCTCCGTTTTTCAAGGTGGGTGCCCTGGGTGGGCTGCTAGCAGCAGAGCACCTAGAGGGTTTGTCAGCAGAAAGAGTCTCACCAATAAACCACCCCACATGGAAAAAGGAAAAGCTTTTTAACACTTCGATACAGAGGCCACAGTGGATATTACCACTTAAACATGTTAAATTAAACTCCTTCTGGTGTAGTGGAGAAAAGATGACGGACAGCTTAAAAGAAAGAGCAACAGGTTATTGAAGATGAGAACGCCGCTCCACCAGAGAGCCCTTCTGGCTAAATGTTAACCTGGTCCCTGGAGCGCGAGCTCACAGCGCTGCCGTCAAACGCGGCTTCAGAAGCAGAAAACAAAGTTTCACCTGAAATTATTTCTTTAAGGAAAGGACAACTGAAAAAAAAATCTTAGCTGAAATCAGAATTGGCTGCTGGTACAGTCATATCAGGAGAGGAGTGACTGCGTGATCTCCCTTTTCTTCTATAATCTGTTATCTGAGAGCTCTCCCCCAAATTAGCAGCCCTTCAGAGCCAGCAATTCGCCCGGTGAAGCACAGCAACGAAACAAGGCAACGGCACGGCCAAAGGCACCGCTTCTCTTGGACAAAACCTCTCCCAGGACTTACGGACGCAGTCGGGCTGCAGGCCGCTCCAGGTGAGGTTGGGGAGGCAGGTTCTGGTGGTGGAGCCCTGCAGCAGGTACCCCTTCTGGCACTTGAAAAAGATGGTGCTTCCCACCTGTTCCAACGGGAGAGAAACCTCTCAACTTCCCAGCGCGGAGTGAGCCACCCTAGAAGTACTTCATCCTTTAAACATACCCAAGCCAGCATCAAACACGGGGGCAATGGGAAAGGGAGGAATTTTTTTTACCAGAAAGGATATTCAGTATAAGTAGTATCAACAAACATCCTGCAGCTATGTTATATTATCATTAATATAATAATAATATTATTGTATTATCCCAATTTGGATTGTGATCACAAAACCTGAAAACTGACTTTTCAACACTTCGGAGGCAGGCTTACTTTTTGCAGACTGTGCACATTTTTACACTTGGTTTCAACCAAATTCCAGTTATTCCAACCAAACCATTATTGCATAAGGGAGCTCACTCCCTGCCTCAGACAGGCTGGCTGTACGACGCTGTTCGACCGCGAGCCCCATAGCTGCAACTGGATTTGCTTTGAAACCAGAATACGCTGGAATAAAATTGCCGAGCAGCTCTGAGTCCCCTTCCCAGCGCCCCCCAGCCGCCTCCTCGCTGACGCTGCAGCCCGGTTGTATCCCGCAGCCGCTCCTGGCCGTTGCAGCCCCCAGCGTACCGCGGCCAAAGGTGCCAATTCTGCTCCAGCCACCACCCCATCCCCTGCGCGAGCACCCGAGGTGGCTTCACCGCGGCGTGCAGCTCTCAGGCCGGCAGCCCTTACAGGAGTCAGGCTTACGGTGTCGCGGTATTAATTAAAAATTAGAATTAATTCATTAAAATCCAGGATTAAGACAACTAATTAGCAGCAAAACTGAAAGATCCACTCTGGCAGGAACAGTTGTGTGGAAATAGCTATCCCAGCCTCGCGCCCGGCCCCGTCACGGCAGGGAACAGGCGCCCGCAGGGACGGCAGCGGGGGCTGGAGACGCGGCACCCCGTGGGAATCACTTGGGTGTTTTCTCTCCTTTCCACTGACTTCATACTGTACAGGAGCTGAGATTAAGAAGTCACCTACAGAATTTGGTCTGAAAATGAATGGAAATTCTGCCTCCAATGTGAATACCAATTACATTAATAACTATTAATTAGCACTGTAATTAATATCATAAATAATGCATCGCTAGTTAATCCCATACAAATGCACTCCGAGGCCCAGCGGAGCACGCTGGGACGTCCTGCTCGCGGGAGGACACGCTGATCCGTGTAAGGACTCGGACGCGGACCGGCCGGGGCAGCTGCGGGGACCTGCAGCCGGGACCGTACCTGGTAGCCCCGGGAGTTGTTCTGCATCCCGAAGAGAGGCACGCCGGGGTCCGCGCACGTCGTCAGGCTGGGGTCTTAAAAGAGAAGAGCAGAGGCAGTGCTTTAAAGGAGGGGTTGTGGAAGCCACATCAGAGCTCTGCCTTCCCCTGCGCTCCACAAAGGCAGTGCTGCACCTTCGCAACAAGATGGAAGTATTTTGCTACAGAAGGATAACATAGCAACAAGGGAAAATACACGGATCTTTTTGTTTCTTAAATCCCTGACTGCTGCAACGCAAACTAACCAGAGGCACTCTGTCACCCAGGAGAAAAAACACCAACACAGATCTGGTGTCAGGGACAAATCTCTTCTCTTCCCCTACTCTACACCCAAAGAGCAAAGCGTGAGACCTCGCTTGGTCACAGTCTGTCAGAAGATGAATACACACAATTCAGTGGGAATATCTGCTGCTATTTTTCTAGCATCTATCACTTAACTTTTTTTTTCCCAGGATGTTGACAGCAGCAGGGCATCAATGGAATTAAGGCAGAGATGCATCACATCAACACCAGCATCCCAAACCAAGCAAATCCCAAACTGAGCAAAGGAAACGGAAGCTTCTGTCTGAAGGGCAGCTCAGCAGCAGCAGGTTCCCGCTCCTTGGACTCCCAGGACAGAGCCACGCGGCAATGCTGGCCTCAGGGATGCTCGGTACCCGGGCAGGGGTAGCTGCGTTAGCAGAGCTGGAGCTCCGCAGGATCTCGGCGCAATCAGACGAGTCTGCTCTGGATCCCCAGCCTTCTTTCTTCAGCAGGCTCAGCACTGCTAGGAGGAGGACCGTAAGCAAATCCCTCTCTACCCTTATCCAAAATACAACTAACAGGACTGTGCAAGACAAGAAATAAACTAAGGGAAGTCTCCACCACCCAACGCCATGGGCCAGACTGGTCTGTCCCTACAGCCTGTGGCTGGAGGCCAGCGGAGCACAACCGCTGCACCTAATGGCACGGCCGTTTGTTCTTCTGCCTTTAATCCTTTAATCTGACTAATGGGCCTCTTCACACTGAAACATTATCCACTTGTTGGTGTCGGCCCCAGGTCCTCGGAGCTGCGGAGTCACTAAACAAGGAATGCAAGATGTGCCTGATTTGGGGCTGCCGGCACACAAGCCAATTCATTTTCCGTCACTTGGCTCCGCCGAGCTTTTGTCATTTATCACGGATGCAGTTTCCATGGAAGCCCCCAGATAAATCAGTGTCTGAAATAAATAAATAAAGAGCTCCGTTGCCGGATGAGGCAGCAGGTGATGGATGGCAGAGGGTGGAGGGCAGACCCTGGGGCTCCTGGCTGCGTCTGGGGGGTCTGTGGTGCCGGCGATCTAACACACCTCAAAAATGGGTGAGATCTGAATAAATACAACGCTGTTGGTTCAGCTGCCTGTGCCAGAAACTGACATTCCAGGTCAGGGCTTTGCAGACACGCAAGTCTTCTCCTTTCTCATGGTTTGTTTAGAGAAGACAAATTCTAAGTACATTTCATCAGCAGCAGGAAGGGCTGTATCTGCTGGGTTCAATCACAGACGGCTTTGGAGGGCTGGGTTCCAGCGTACGTACGACAGGATCCTGGCCAAGGACTTGCAAGAAAGCGATGAAGCATTTGAAGCCAATATTCACAGCAGTAGCTAGGTTGGTCCCAACTCTTTGCACATGAGAAAGCTCCTGATGAAATCAATCGGAAGCTTGGAGGTTCAGGCCACAAGTATTTTTACATCCCTGTAATTGGCAAGGCATTTAAGATGCAGCTAGAATGGCTGAAAACCACGGAGAACAGCCCGAGATCTGTTTCTGCCCCAGACGCCCACACGAGGCGATGATGGTGGTGTTCAGGCAGACGGTTAAGGCAGCAGCACGCAGCCCGTGCTGTTTATCACCACAGGAGCCCTGGAGTTCGAGAACGCGGCCAGAGTTTTAAAGAGGCAAAGAATGCTGTGACTAATTACGATTATACAGCTCCCAGAGGTTTCAAAGGGTTCTGGACGCCCCAGAAAATGGGCACCTGAAGAATGTGTGGAAATTTCAGCCTGAATCCCAACACTGTAGCTAGGCAAAGCCATTTGTCGGATTTTGATCTCTGTATACAGCGCTTTCATACTTCTAGGAGTTGCTGTTCTGCCATTGTGGATACAATTCAAAGGCAGGGGCGGATGCAGGAGCTCTCACGTGCACCCTTTGGGCAGGACGCGGGTTTGCTGCAGCAGCAGCCCAGGGCTGCTCTCTGCGGTCAGATCGCGTTTCCAGTCGCATCACCGGTGATGACACCGTGTATCTCCACGCCGTCACAGAGCAGCGGGTGGGGTTGGAGGTCCCTGAGGATGCCTGGAAGCAGCACAGAGCCCAGCACTGTGCAAAGCCAACAGACTGGATGTTCTCCAGGCAGCAGCAGCCTTAGCACGGCACAGGGCAGGAGTGTGGGCGCAGCAGGGTACCAGTGCCCTGCCACTGTCCCCAGCCCTGAGGGAACTCAGGCAGCGCCAGCCTTCGGGACCTCTGCCTGGCACTGTCCTCCGCAGGCTCCCAGCCCTCAGACCTCACGGCCCAGGTTGGGAACGCTGACCTGGAAGATCTGCAGAGGAACTTCTCCCTCCTGCCCACTGGCAGCCCAAGCACAGTGCTGAGGGGCAGCAGCAGGGAGGAGATGTCTTCCCCAGACATGCCACGTATTGAGCACCGTCAGGGGCAGGAACGATGGGGACAGGCACCGAGCCTAAGCCACAAGCCCCAAGAGAAGGCGGTGGGTTGTTTGACACCAGCTAGTATGAACAAATCAGAAGCATCATCCCAATACATTCCAATTTTCAGGGAAACAAAGTGCTAATCCCTGCAAACCCAGGAAAGAAAGCCAGCTGTCACAAATGGCAAAGCAAGGTGACAACTCAGAGCTCTTCGCTTACAGACACAAACAGAGGGGTCTCCCCTTACCTATGCAGCTGGGCTGGGTGCCGCTCCACGTCCCGTCGGACTGGCAGAACCTCCGGGCCGATCCCACCAGCACGAGCGGGGCTAAGCAGGAGAAGGAGACGGAGGAGCGGTAGGTGAAGCCTCTGTCCTCCCTCCTGCCTTGCGCCGGTATCCCTGGATCTCCACAGAACACAGCTGCAACGGGGAAGGAGACAGGCGGATGGCGATGAACCTCCTCAAGAGCGAGCAATGTTAATAAGCTGAAGATGGGTCTATGAATAGTCCAAACCTGACCAGTCCCTGCCATCAAACTGGGATTGACCAGGGAATTAGCAGCAGCAGAAGGCGTGCTGGCTATTTTCCTTGTAATTCGCTCTTTTTGTCAATTGCTGTTAATTAACTTCCACCTTCTCCCACATCTTTTCTTTTTTTTTTTTTCTCCTTTTTTATTTTTTCCCTAGCAGCATGCTTAGCTTTAGAACATATCTCTAATTGCACAATGTCAAATTGCTGTATGGTTCCATGTCACAAAGAAAGCCCACTAATTACACGAGACCCAGGGAAAGGTGCAAGGAACAGAGTGAGGGCTTTGTACAATTTAATACGAAAATGGCTATCGTGCGGCTGCCAGCCATCCAGCCAAGGAAAGAAACCTAGACCTGCCTGGGTTGTTATGAGACATTTAACTCTTTTTTTGCATTAGCTGTTGCATCAAGCACACAGGTTTCCAGTGAGCTGGAGCTCTGCCTTACAAACATTCCTAACTTCTGCCGCAACAACGCAGGGCCCTGTGCCAAAGGGTTTCTGCCTGTGGCAGTTTCAGGAGCCCTGACTGCAGAAGACTCAGTCACTGGGGAGACACACGGACAATCAGCTGATTTCAAAGATGCCTGCTGGACAGGAACATGTAAGATCTCCAGATCTTGTTGCAAACATGACCTCACCTCTCCACGGAGAGGTGGAGTGACTGACCCCTTCCCCACGGCCACTCCTGCCTCCACGTCGCAGAGGTGCCAAACCAAGCCTCCCAGCGATCCGGCTGCTGTTGGAGGTGGGGAGAACATTCAGACTTTTGGCTACAGGCACTCTGAGCACCATCACGCTTTTCTCCCGGCAAAACCCCCACTGCCTCCAGTGTAAGACTTTCCTCGTGCTCAGGAGCAGGAAGCACAGCAAGCAGATATTTAACTTCCCGCACACCGAAAATCATCCATCTGCACTATGATACTGCCAGGCCAAGGCAGACTTGACACTAAAATCAGCTGCATGGAGCCCAGAGACATCGGAGAGAGAGCAAACAACTGGGTTTCATGCACAATCCTGCACCCAACCCACGCACAAAGATGTAGACGGTTGCCTACTCACGGAAGCACTGGGGGATCTCCCCGCTCCAGGTGCCGTTCCCCTCGCAGGTGAGCACGGCGGGCAGGGAGAGCTGATAGCCCTCCAGGCAGGCGTAGCTCACGCTGGAGCCCCAGCTGAAGTCCGAGCCCACTGCTTTCCCGTTGGGGATGCCTTGTGGGGATTTACAGACGATAGCTGAAGAACAAACAAAAGCACACTGGGTTCTCTTACTTCTCAGCACCATTATTTCCATTAACAAGCAAATTCATGGAGCATCAAAGTTATGTTCTGCTCTCAAGGAGCATCTCCTGGGACCGGCCTAGCAGGGGGCTGTACAAACTCCTTCAGCTGTGCGTACGGTTGTAAACCCCAGGATTGTACTTTGAAATTTGGAGTTAACCAAATCCCAAATCTCCAAGTCAGATTTCTGAGTCAGTGCTCATTTCCAACTGAAGGTAAGAATCCAGTCTGGCTCGGCGTAAAAACTCATCTCGGATTCCCCAAATAATTCATACATTTTGGACAACCTGAGTTTCACATCAGCAGCTGAATCAACAACCAGTCTGTATTTCATCCACTCTGGGGTGTTTAACATGACATTTTTGTGGTGCTTTGCTTTTCAGCTCAGGGGAGCCCTGGAAAAGATGCTAAGTTCACGCAAATCAGCCCGGCCTCCAAACGGGACCCTGGCCACGCTCTGTGTTACTCCTGCAACGTCTGCTCAGTGGAGAGTGTGAAAGAGTGCAAGGATTGCTTTTTACATCCTCTGGAGGAACTGGAGCGTATTTGGAAGTTTCTATGTGGTCTGCATTTATATCAGAGTTGTGACAGGTGAATTTTCCATACTGCTGAAGAAGCACACGGATGCTGCTCGAAGCCTTATCTGCGCTTCTGGGTAAAACACCCGCAGGAGAGATCCAGCCTGGCCTGCCACTGCTCTGTTATTGCCTTTCCTATCTCTGGACTAGAGAGGCAATCTCACAACTGAGAAATAACGAAAAGTAGTCGGAAGAAACATTTTTCAGACTTACAGATGATGTCAAAAAGCGTGTGTTTTCAAAACACAATATTTCATTCGAGTTTCATCTGAGTTTTTGCGAAGAGTAAGTAACTTAGCTCTCTGTACTTTGCTCTTCCTTCTCTACTACAGGGGTAACAGCCACTTCCCTCGCCAGGTGTATTGTGATGACTGATTGACCTGAAGCAAAGTGTTCATGTTATGATGATAAAATTGCATAAGTGCCATGAACACAAAGGGACAGACTGAATGATAGGGTCGAGAAACTCCCAGGTGAGCTCCAGGCATGATGCAGTAGCTGCTGTGTCACCACAGTCACAGAAAGTTTACGCCCTGTAAAACTCTCATCCTCCAATATTTTCAGCAACCTGTCTTACCCTTGCAGGCAGGCTTGGTGCCGTTCCAGGTTCGGTCCTTCGTGCAGGTTAGCGAAGAAGCCCTGTCCGACTCCATCATGTACCCTGGCATGCACTGGAACACCACCGTTCTGTTGTAGGTGAAGTCGCTGCCCAGCCTGATGCCGTTGGCTGGCACGCCAGGGTCACCACAGTTGATCACTGCCAAAGAGAAAGAAAGGAGCATTTCCAGCTGTCACTCCCATCACACTTCTGGAGCTGCCGTAATTGGAAACCTCATGGTCCTGAGTGTTTTTCAGTGCAGGATGCAGCCCACTGATCATGGAGAAGGGAGCACCTGAAGCACCGAGGGTTTGGAGCACGGCACCAGCTATAGAGCAGGCTGGGACACAGCACGCGGAGAAAACTCTGTTTCTGCTCAGTGGGGGAGCGAGTACTGATCTGAACGGCACATTAAGACCTTGCACGAAGTATTAACACACATTAAACATTAAAGAAAACCTGGGTCAAATCTGGGCTAGCCGGAAGGCTGTTTGCCCGTGGCACTCCATCCTGTCTTTACCCTGGTTATTGTCTCTTCTGCAAGGCCACGTTTGCCATCATCCCCATCCCTGCTGCAGGCAGGAGCCGTGAGGAAACACGACAGTCACCGAGGGCTTCTGAGCAGGACTCTGCGTGCACATCCCGGTGCCGGCACAGCGGCAGGCAGCAACGCTCACGCTGGGAAGCAGCCCCAGAGAACTCCTCCAGGTCAGCTGACATCTACTCATTAAAGTTATTACAGAGCTCCCTTCATCCAACTGGAAAAAGACAAACCCAGAGCATGAGTTTTCCATTAGGCACCTGCAGGGACTGCAGGCTGCGCGACTGCGGCTGCCGCCAGACCGTTTAGCCAAGTTTCTCAGGATGACACACGCGCGTGTGCACATCTACAGCAACATCCAGCGCGCCCCGACAACCCGTCCCCAGGGCCTGGCAGCATCGTTCACCTCACCTTCCAGGAACCCACCCCAGCGCTCACCTGTACACTCTGGGCTGGTCCCAGTCCACGTCCCGTTCACCGTGCAGTGCCTGCTCAGCACTCCCGTGGAGTAATAGCCTTCCCGGCACTGATAAATAATGGAACTGGAGAAAATCAAGCCGTCGTTAAACACAACCCTGGCGTTGCTGGGCGTCCCTGGGTTTCCACAGGATATAACTAGAAAGCAAAATGGCAAAGTTAAAAAAACCCAACTAAACACGAACAATCCCCAACCCAAATCCCCCAAAAAATAAGGCTTTCATCCTGCAATCGACTGTTGTCAATAACAGTAAGATGAGCTGCACAGCCCCTATATCAGCTCAGGCAGAACAGTCTGTGGAAAATCAGCTACATCAACCCGACAGGATCCCAAACGCCGCTCCCCAGCTCCGCCGGGCAAAAGGAAGAACTGGGGTCCGTCTGTGGCAGCGGCCCTATCCCAGCTCCCAAGCTCACCTCTGGTTCTACGGCTTAACAAAGCAGCTGATGCCAGGCCCGGAGTCCTGCCACATTCCAGGAATCTGGGAGCCTCCTGGACCCCCATGTGCCACTTGGCCTCTGGCCCCCTCAGAAGCCAATAGTTTTGCAGCCTTCAATGGAACGAAAGCGGCACGGGAGCCTGCTGCTCTCCCGCCGCGGCATCACTCGCTGCCCAGCTACACCCAGTTACGCTTTCAGAGGAGGGAGAACATCGTGGGAATACAACTGCAGGTTTGTCAGCCCACGTTTTATGTCTAAAGTACGCCAGCATCACAGCAACGAAAGGTGTCAGAGTGAACGGCGGCGCACGAAGCCCTGTCGTGACAAAATAAGCACCCCGATAACTGCAGCCAGCCCTCGTTTACTGTGAAATTACAGGACGTAAAAGAAAATCACATGAATCAAGGAAAGGCTTAACCCGCACGGCTCCCAGCTCTTTGACAAGGAAATTCCTGGCTCCCACACCTCCCCAGCAACGCGCCACCATCTCCCACGCCACTCCCCAGCACTGCGGAAACGCATCCGCCCCAGCAGGAGAGCAGCGAGCACAGGCCACCAGCGCAAGGAGAGCCTTCCTCTGCCTCGCCGCTTCGTTTGCTGACAGCCCGTTAACGCCGGAGCTCGTTAGAGCCGTATCTGTCTGACAGGAGGAAACTAATAACCACTCTGGACTGTGAGCGCAGGAACGCTGCGTGGCACTAACATCATCCGAGGTGCTCGCTCGTTACCGATGCCTCATGCAGCCAACGTCTCTGTGATACACGGTGTCATTTCCAAGAGATGCTGGGATAAAAGTCAGATTCTATCAACTCAGGAAAAGCTCTAAATTACCATTTCACTGCCTGCCCATACATCAGTGGTTCTCTCCTGCCCATGTGGCCAAACACACACAGATGACCCAAAAATATTGCTTTTGTGACTACAAGGAGACTCACAGAGATAATTTAATCGCAGTGTGCACCAGCTGCGACCTGCATAGGTTAGACACAAAAGAAGCCATAAATGTAAGGATGAGGGGTTTGAACTTCAAAAATCATAATTTAAATAGGATCTAATCATGCAAGTGAACAGTAAAGCAGGTAAACAATTCCCTTTGGCTTCAGTGGAAGACGTAAAATGAATCAGGTCCCAAAACAGAACTGGTTTTGGTTCTGGTTTTTAACAGCGTACAAATCCTGAAGACCTAGAAGTTGTAAAGTCACACCCACTCACGTCTCCTTAAACATCTCAAACCCAACCACCTTTAAACTGAAGTCAACATTCAAGAAAATAACCCGAAAATCAGCTTATTATTAAATCAGGATTTCTTAGAGTTGCTGCTTCTCTACCAGGGAAACACCTCAGGAGACGATGCTCAGCTGGAACGCCTGGATGACACGGAACGCCCGACTCTCCGCTGCAGCGAGGACTGCACGGGGCGCTGCCAGCCAGCTCGCCCCCTCCCCTCACGCTGTCGCACAGCTTCTGCCAGGTAGCAGAAGACACGACAGAGATGCGCAGGAGTCCAGACCCTGCGCACCCCGACTGGCACACCAATCCCCATGTTTCTGCAGGAGCTGCAGGCCCCGCTCTTCAGGAACCGCAGCAAGGGAAAGCTGAGGGCTGGTGACTGCCATCATGCACGTGCGACTGTGCTGGAGCTGGCGTATGAACACAGCGTCCTTCGCATGCTCCCCCTCCTCTGACCTCACATTTATAGCTGTTGGTCCCTCTTTTGGGCTCTGCTGCCATCTCAGCCCTGACTGAAACGCTCTCCTAACCACGTCTGACACATCAGGCAACACCTCTGGCTGGAACCAGACACAGCTGGGAGCCGTGGGAGTCTCAACGCCTTCGCTTCAGGGCGGGTGATTTCCATGATGTTTAATTTAACCAGTAACCCATAACACATCTAACCACGCAGAGGGAGAAAGAAAAGAGCAGCCCAGACCCAAATCCCAGCCCTGCTACCTCCCATGTCCTCAATGGGCATGAGACAAAACTCTATTCCTTCCTAATGCTACCACTTAAAGTGAACACATTTCTGTCTACTGAAGCTGCCAAAGAGCAGCCAGAGCCCCACCTCATCTTGGATGCAGTTTTGAGTCACCTGGAGAAACAATAAACATGAGAAAAGCAAATATTCTGCTGTGTCTCAGAGGAGGAGGAGGGAGCATTCAGCATTGCACAACTGATGAGCCCCCTCCCGCACCACTCCGCAGTGAACACAGGTGGGGCAGCAGGAAGAAGAAGAAAGAAGGAAAAAAGAATCTAAAATTTCATTTACACTTTCAAAACTTGCTGGAAATAAAAGCTAGATGAGGCCTGAACCTGCAGTTTTCAGAAAGCCAGGAAAGCTGCTGTTACTGGGGCCAACAAAACCAGAGCTATGTAACACGGAGTGAAGCAGGAGTCTCAGACGAAGTCCCTGCAATTAATTCCAAATTACTTGTACATTTTGGAAAAATCAACTGTGACATCTTCCCGCCTCCCTGTTCCTTTAGTTTTCTCAAAAATATTCCAGCGGGTAAAAGTTAGGAGGACCAAGAGCCGATGGGTTTCCAGGTGAGCCCTGCGAAGCGCAGTGCTCCCCTCTGCCACACACGTCCCCTCCGCGGGTCAGAGCCGCACCGGGCCCGGCGCAGGAGCACGCCGAAGGTCGAACATCAGCCCCTTGACTTCAAAGTCAGCCACAGACTTTGTACCTGAACTTATTACGGCGGCTGTTTTCTGAACTGCAGGTAACAGCTCCCTGCTGTTCACGCTGTAGGATCTGCACGGTGTCCTCTGCGCGTCCGCGCACCTACGTATTCCTCTGCAGCGGGTCCTCAGCTCCTGCTCACCCGACGGAGACCCCCTGTGCTCAGCCAGCGGCTGATCTGCAGAGCAATCGGCACTGAATTCCCCGGGCAGGCGAGCGCCCGTGGCCTGCGCAGCCCCACCAGCTTGGATTTCTCTGCATTCTGGTCGCTGAGAGCAGCGAAGGAGTGGCTGAGTCAGGAAGGTAACGCACTGCAGAGGTGGTGAGCAGCTCCGCTGCCGTGCAGGAGCTCTTCCACATCAGCAGAGATGCTCGTTCCTTCCACACACCTGCCTGGGCACTCAGCCCTCAATTAACTCGATTAACAATCGAGTCTTTTCATTAAAAGAAAAAAAAAAAAACAGAGAATGAAAAAAAAACCAAAGACCTGAGGCGTATTAATAACATGAATCAGTGTCTTCAATCAAGAGCTCCATCAATTTGGAATAAATTTCCAATTCATTTACAAACTCTCTCTGAGCTTCTGGCTTTCAAACCAGCTGGAGAGCAGTTGCCCAGGTCTTCCTGCACTTGGTATCCTGCCTCAGTTTGGCTTTTGTTCTGTCCCCAGTTGATTTTTAAACACTTCTATAAAACAGTAGCAGTGAGCAGCTCAGCTGAGAGGATCTGGCTGGGGTTTTATTAGGTTGGATTACAGGGTCTTCATTCCTTCAAACAGAAAAATAAGGGGTTTGGGGCTTTCAAATAGGAAAACATGCTTCCTGGATTATATTCTGCATTTTGAGTTTCTGCTTAACGTAAATGACTCTTGCACATGCCAGTTCCAGCTTGGACAGAGGTCTGAAGCTATTGATGTTTCTCAATCTGCTGAATGTCCTCAACAAAGCAACAATGATTAGTCAGTGCTGCCCACAGATCTCGCGCCAAAACGGGGCATTTCTGATCACTGATCACATTCTGATCATCACATTTCTGTCTCAGCTGGATCCATGATCAAGAGACATTCACTCAGCGATCCTCACAGCAAGCCTGTGAGTGTCAGTCTCCAGGGATGACTGGAAGCGAGGGCCGGATCCCACAGCCTCTCCCTGCTCTAGCCCCCCGTTCAGGTGTCGGCATTAACACGACTGACCTAAAACCCCTTACACCATCCCGGTGCACCCTGCACAGCGGAACACACCAAAAGGTGACACCCATCCTCTAGCACCAAAAACCCTCCTGTGAGAGGTGACCTGCAGATGTTTGGGAAAGGGAGAATTGAGGCTCTGTGACATACACGGAGTATTTGGAGGAAATGCTGAACAAGAGATTGTCACAGCACCAAATGACCCTGGCAACTAAACCAGGACACTGCCTGGCCAGGCAGCTGGCCGTGCTGCGGTAATTCCAGGGACACCCAGAGCAGGCTTGGCATGATGCGGGGTTGGAAAAGTACCTTCGCATTCCGGCTGCGTGCCGCTCCAGGAGCCATTGGCTTGGCAGGTCCTCTCAGACGAGCCCCGGAGCACGTAACCAGGCTCGCAGCTGAACCGGACCACGCTGCCCACATCAAAGTCATCTCCCAGCCCGATGCCATGAGAGGGGATGCCCGGGTCACCACACACGCCCTGGCTGCCTCCTGTTAAGACGAGAGCACAGCATCAGCAGAGTAACCACGTCACAGCGTTTGGCCCTTCTTCCCTCTCAACTGCACGCACTCCGCACACAGGTTTAGATCGGGCGGTTGACTCAATTTAACTGACTAGCTCTCAGCAGAGCAGGGAAATTCCACATGAAACACCCCCTGACTCGAGAGCCCACTGGTTTTAAGCTGGTTGCAAAATACGGCCATAACTCCCGAATCCCAAGATGGAGCCGCGGCCAGCTGCAGCTGCTTTCCACGGCAACTGCTCCAGCAGACAGCAGCTCGCTTGCCAGCATCAGTCACGAGGACGGTTCCCCTGCAAGCAAAAATTACGACGTGCTCCAAGCCACCTCAGCACGCCCCGCTGTACTGGCAGAACAAGAAGCCATTGGGTTTGGAGCACGGAGGCAGGAGGGATCCAGCTGAGAAACATCCGCTCGTACAAGTTGTGAACGCTGGGAGCTGCTGGCTGTAAGTTCAGGGGACGGAAGGAAGGGAGCAGCTGCAGCAGACGCCTCGCAGGGTTCTCTGGAGCAGGCTGGAGAAATGCCCACCTCCTCACTGCCCAACATGGGCTCGCGCCATGCATGCCTGCTCTTGGCTTTCTCCACTAACGATCTGTGTAAATGCATCCACCTCCAAGCCAGGAAAGACTATTTCACTCCTGCAGCTCGTAACGAAGTTCCTGGCTCCTGGGCCTCCCGTGCCTTGCTGCAGGGACAGCCCTTGCAACGTTACACGTGATATCAAACATAACGAGCACCTTCATCATCCCAGAAACGCACTTGCTTGTAAAGAGAAGGAGGAGAATGCTCCAGGTTCAGCATTTTCCTTACATAGTGACTTACAGCAAAGTCTTCTGTTTCACCTTGCAAAAACTGCAGTCACATCATAGGGATCTTCTGCACACAGTGGAGAACCTTTGGCAGGAGATGATCCCCGTGGTATTCTGCCTCTTCACTGCTGTTGTAACTGTACTGCCTGAGTTTGCTCCAAGAGAGGAGCCTCTCCCCAAGCCCTTGGGTGGAAACGATGGTTCTGAGGTACTGGGCATTCACCTGGCCCCCAGTCAGAGACAGCTTGACACTACCATCAGCCTTGGTCTAAAGCTGCCTCCAGGAAGCCATTCAGAAAAAAAACAAAACAAAACAAAACAAAAAAATCACACACAACAGATGTCAGCAGGAACTAGTCAGGATAATGCTGAATGTTTCCAAAAATCCACCCACAAAGTTGACAGGAGAGACAGTGAAAACCACACAGGGAAAAGGTACGAACTAGAGCAGAAAACCCTTCCGAGCAGCTGCAGATCAAGAAGCCGGCTCTGCAGATGTGGATTCTGAATACGAGGATGACTCCGCCTGATTTCCTTTCCCCTCCCAAAGCAGGGGTTAAACTTGGTCAAGTGGAGCTGCTAAACCTAAGTGGCAAAATTAAAAATTAACACTTGTCCCAAATGCTTTGCGCCAGCTAAGCTCTTACTTCGTCTGCCTCGGTGCTCTCCAAGGAATGAGCGCCGAGTCGGCGTGGAGAGAGCTTCACACGGCGTCCTGCCAGTCTTTCAGCACCCTCCCTGCCACTGGAGGCCACCTGCTAAGATCCCAGCACCTCGATTTCAGGAAGGCAGCACATCTCATCGCATCCCCCATGACTTTGACCCAAGTCCACCTCATCAGGGACTGTTTTGCTAACGAGGATGTTTTCAGTGGAAGGCCTTTCTCGCTCTGGCACAGGAGTGAGGATGGACTTCTGCTGCCAAACTGCTCTCCGTGGAGATGCTGATGGTGTGGAAACTCATTGTACCAGCTTCCCTTTGCCTTGTGCAGACCTGGCGCTGCCGTGGTGCTGCAACAGCAGATGTCAGGCCCTGGAAAGGGGCCACATCGGCTTCTTTTACTGGAACGCATGAGAAAGAGGGCCAGATGCTACAGATAGGATGCAAGGACCTGATTTTGCATAAGACATGTTCACCCTGTATGGACGAAACTGTAAAGCAGAAGGCTGCAGTACACACCCCGCCACAAACATTTGCTGCAGTGATTTATTTCTCATCATCCAAGTTGCAGGAGACTGGATAGCTGAGACGCAGTGATCTTCAGAGTCTTCCACCATCTCCCTAGCACGTGTATTTCTCCAGCTCAGCAAAGCACAGCAGGTTGTCCTCTTGCAGGATAAAAGGGGGTAGTGGACGATGGGACTGCCCCCCACTCCCTCCCGAAGCCCACCTCACCTGAGCAGTGCGGCAGCGAGCCGCTCCAGCGCCCGTCCAGCTGGCACATGCGAGTGGAGTTGCCGATCAGAATCCGCTTCCCCAGGCAGCTGTACCGCACCACGGAGCCGACCGTGTACTTGTCGCCCGAGATCTGCGCGTGGGGCGGGGAGCCGGGATGGCCGCAAGACACCACTGCAAGAAACAGACGCAACAGCTTCAACCCCAAGGGAAGCGCCCGCGACGCCGTTCGATGGCAGGTACAGAGTGAAGTACCCTGTGTTTGAGCTCGTTGTGCAGGACCTCGGCAGCCTGAACCTGCTCGCTGCCCCCCAGCCCACCAAACACGTGGTGGCTCGTGCCACGGCGCAGGTGTGGCACAGCACACCTTGCACCAGTCTCCTTTCAGGGGACAGGAGCTCATCCTGTAAAAACTGCCAAGGGTTTGTGCACAAACGCCTGATCTCGATACTGCCAGGCATTTTGCAGGCTCCTTGGAAAACTCACCCCTTCTTAAACATGAACATTTCCATGCGCACCCACCCTCGGCCGCAGCAGGTCCTGCGACACAGCGCTGCAATCGATGCCGTGTCACACCTGAGCAACTTCTCCTGGCAGATTTGGAGCACTGCTCCCTCAACCATTGCTAGTAAGAAAACACCACTAACAATAATTAATAGGTTTACTTTAGCTTAGCAATCAAGAGTGGAGACAGGGAGGCTGTTGACAAATACACTGACAAATCCAGGGGCTGTTAAACAGCTTTGGGTGAGGATGCTCAGCGTAAAGACCATGCACCACTCGGCTGCTGAAGGAAAGCATCCGTAACTGATATCTTCTCTCCCTCGGCTAGAGTCTAAAAATACCAACACTGGCATGAGGTAGAAAACATGATGTATGCTTCAATAAAAAGGAGAGCACGCGTACGCTTGGGCATGTGGGCGTTGAAATATTCTGGTGCAGAGCTGTGACTAAAACCAAGGACGCTTTGCAAGGAAATGGGTTTGATAGCTAATGCTTAAACCCACACTGTAACTAACAATTTAATAACAGACACTCCAGCAGACTCAGCTAAGCTTAAAACCTACAGCGGTACTGAGGTTTTTAAAGGATTTACGTGCACAGCGTGGAGACTGTTCCTTCTGATGCGTTCGGCTCCGCTTCCCTGTACTTCCCTTACTGGACTTGCTCTCCCACCTCTCAAAGGGGATCAACCCTGTTTTACTCTCTCCTCAGAAACAGGCATGAGACGACATCCGCAACTCAAGCCTGCCTAGCATCCTCCTCCTTAATTTCTGTTTCAGAAAGTGCCTGGTAATTTTAGGTACCCAGCTATAAATACTTTAAAGGGGTATGGGTTTCAGCACTGAGCGCATCTTAAGCTCAACAGAGAGAACAAAGACATGCAAAAATCTCTTACTCATTTTTTTTTTCTTGCTTTAAACTATTACTAAGCCCATGAATCCAGATCATCAGTTGTAAAACTGACCTCAGTTTCAGTTTTGAGAATGCCCACAAACCCTCCAAGTCAATGGATGCCCAACATTTTAAGGAAGGAGATCACTTTTATTTAGCTGGCAAGCTGTGGAGGGAGGGAGCCTGAGATGCTGTGCTCCCAGGTTCTCCAAGGCAACCACCCTGCGGAGCCCCGCGGCTGCGGCAGCACCTAGGTATCACCTGCCAGTTCCCACGGCCTGTGCAGGGTGCTGCAAACGTGAGAGGGTGGCATGCTGCTGACAAAGGGAAAGGAAAACATGCCAAAAACTACTTTGTATGACTAGGTGTTGAAGGATAATACAAGAAGAAAAGGAACAGTCGTGGCTTTGGAACAGCTCGGTCGATTTGAACTGCAGGAGCTCCCTCTCTGACTGCTTCAGCGACTCCTCACGCCAGGTAACCGGAGCTGGCGGCGCCTGGGGCCCCAGCTGTGGAGGGCTGCTGTTTGGGGGCTACTCTGCCCCAGCTCTGCTCCTGCCTCTGCCTCACTGGGCAGCCCACTGCCACCCCCAAATCCAGCCTGGAGCTTGGTTTCCCTCGGTGTCAAAGAGGGACACCAGCACTGACACCTTCCATACAGAGCCTGGGCATCTCCTGCACGAGGAATTACGACAGCACATGACCACACTGAGCACTTGGTGACTCTCTGCACTACTGGAAACACCCCTTAAGCCAAACCACCACCAAACCTCCCAGCTCTCTCTGCAAACCGCAACGGCAGGAAAGGCCAGGAGACTGTAAAAAAAGGGGGGGAAAGAAAATGTAAAATAAGGGTCAGGAAGTAAATCCTCCTTAACACCCGCATCGCAGCAGAATAAAGGCCACAGTTACTTCACCGTCACAGCGTCACGTCCCTCCCCCAAGGCGGCGGGATGGGTGTACGGAAACTCAGCTGTGCCCGAGCGGCGCTACACACGCACTGCCCTCAGTCAGGCCAGCCGCGCGCTCCTCCCTGCGAAGATCTGCCTTACAGAAGCTCTGCTGCCCCTCTCCACCTGCAACACTTCCGCAGGAGCTGCACGGAGTCAGCAAAACTCAGCGGGAGCTGCCTTCCCCTGCAGAGGGAAACCATCTCTAACGGGATTTCCCTCCTCAGATCACGTATTTTCCTTCTGTGGGCAGGATCCAGAGGCCAGTGAAGCTGATGGAATGACTTCCATGGATAACAAAGGGCTTGGGATCCACACTTTTTACAGCTCAGCAACGGAGAACTGCATGGGATGGAAACCTGGGGTGGATGGGTGTTGTTATTCTGGAGAACTTACAAAGACACTGTGGGAGGGCGCGGTCCCAAGTGCCATCCCCCTGACAGGTAAGGACATGCGTCCCCAGTAAGTAATATCCATGGCTGCACTGATACGAGACAGTTGTTCCAAAGCTGAATCTGTGCGGACCACTCGGCTGCACTTGACGGATGCTGTTTTCCAGGTGCCCGGGGTCAGTACAGTTTACAACTGCAAACAAACAACAAAAAAATACAAAAACAAAGGGTGTAACAAAGAACAAAGGATTCTGCAAAAATGAGCAGGAAAAGAGGAAAAAAACCTCAAATCACATCTTTCACAACTCAACGTTGGGGTTTTTTTAGGGTTAGGGTTTTTTTGTTTTTTTTTTTTAATATTTTTTTGGGGGGTAGAAATAGAAAGAATCCTTATTAAAAGGAAAAAACAGAGAGCAGAGGCAATCCTGCAGGCTCTCACCCTGCCACGCGAGGCGCAGCAGCAGAGCCTGGCTCTCCAGCCCCAAACCAGGACTCCCATTAGCCAGTTGAGAATAACTGATCTCTTGACCGACACAGCAACAGTATCAAGAGATTCCGGATTAAGGAAGTACGGAGGAAGGGAATGCAGGCAGGGGAGGGAATCTGATAAGCAAACTTGAGTGCTAAGAGCAGTGGAAGCAGAGCAGCCTAGAGAAGGGGTTCTGCACGAAGCCATGGCGCTGGCTTTGAGTGAACTGGGTGAGGGTTACCAGCAGGACCTGTGCTAAGGGTCTGGCCTGGTATTTTCTTGCATTCTCCCCACTCACAACACCTACTTCGATGTCCTGGAGGCTGCAGGGCTGGGCAGGGTCCATGAACAGCTCTGAGTGAAGCCCAAGGGAAAATGAGGTTTGTTGCACGAGATTTACGCAGCCCTTGGTGTTCAAACATCACCTGTACCTTTCTAAGGAACTGCAGGATTTGTTTTACGTGATTTTATGGCAGCATCAAGCTGGATTTTAGGAACCCAGAGTAACCAAGGAGGAAGGCACAGATAGGTCCCATTTGCCTGCAGCGGGGTGGGCGCGGAGGACTTACCGCGGCAGGCGGGCAGCGTGCTGCTCCACTGTCCGTTGGCCAGGCACTGGGACTGCGCCGCTCCTTCCAGGCGGTACCCAGTGTTGCAGGCAAACTTGGCCACGTCGTTCAGATTGAACTGACTCCCCTGGGTCAAGCCGTTCGCAGGGTTGCCAGGGTGGCCGCAAGTGATAGCTGCAATTAGAGGAGATGTTACTTTTTTTTTTGGCTGGAAGAAAGTGGATTATCCATTGGAAAAAGTTCCCAAGGAAGGAGACTATAAAAAAAATCCCCACATCAACCCTGAAACCCACACCGACTTCAAAGATTTGTGGCCATCTCCGTGGAAATACTGAATCAAGTTGAGAGCATGGTACCTTCGTTCATTTTACTCGCGTAAGAAATTCTCCGAACCACTCTCTAAGCAGCTGAGTGCCAGCATCCTACTGACTTACACTGTAAATCCCTAGGGCTCCTCTTCAAAAATCCCAGCTACTGCTATTAATCTATTGCCTTACATTACCCTGGGCATCACACACAGTCATGAAACCTGATGTTTTCCTCCCTCTCCCCGGTGTAAGTGAGATGTACGCTCACTGCAGTATGAAGTTACACCTGGAGGGATAGTTAAAAGGGGAAAAATATCAGAAAAATCCAGTTCCTAGCACATGGCCTAGAAAGCTTAAATCTTCCTGCTTTAAGTTTGAAACAGGGGAAAACCTTTATTTCTAAATCCCTGAAATGAGGATTTTTGTGCAGCTCTTGTTCCTGTGGCTGAGGTTAGCTTGGGCCAGCGATGAGGTAAAGGGTCCCGGTCCGAGCTGCTCGGACAGGGCCAGGGATGGCGCAGAGGCAGTAAGCACAGATAATACTGAAATTCAAAGGGCTTTTGCCCGGGCTGCTCTGCTGGCAGCTCTGCAGAGCAGGGTGATACAGGAGGATACAGCCCCTGCCGCAAGCGAAGCCTGGAGAGCTTCTCCTCCAACACAGCAGCAAGGTCCACTGCGCAAAAGAAACGTCAGGATACAGCATACAGAGATTTTTGGCTGCTTAAGGAACGCAACACCTTCCGACAGCTGAGGACAACGCGGTATCGATGCCTGTCACGCTGAAACAGGGTAACAGTCCATCAGCAGAGGTCCAGCAGTACAGCTGCCAAAGCCAGAAGCTAGAGGGGAAAATGAAATTCCCACAAAAGATCCGTAACACATCTGACTGCCAGGGCTGGACTCTACCACAGGGATGGGAATTTATTCCTTATGCAAGCTGGTGACAGGTACAGGTCTAAAAACTATGAAGCAAGATAGCCTTTCAGTGCTGCAGGAAGCAGATGTCAGATTCTGAGGCACTTCTGAATATGATTATCCGTGTTTCGAAACAGGTGATGGATTCTGTCCCAGAAAAAAAAAAAGGCTCCCTGCAGTTGGCATGGATCAAAAAAACCCGTTTGCACAGAGGAAGCAACTGTAGCAGGTTTAAAGAGAAAATAGCAGGACAACAGCAAATTACAATGTGCTAACACACACAGTGCCATGAGCTCCTTCAGAAGCAACAAAGCCTGAAGGCATCTAATTTCAGAGCCTAACAGTGCTCTGCTTTAACGACACTGAATTTGTGTCACCCATAAGGTCTAACATAGTGTAATAACTTCAAGCCCAACTTCTGCATGAGACACCTTTACAGATGGCTGCACAAGAGCTCGGGGGGTTTTCAGGTGCCAGAGCCAGAGGCTGGCACAAAGCAGAGCTGGAGAAAGGCTCTGCACAGGAACCAGCCCTGTTCTGGCTCAGGAGCAAATGGCAAACACGGACGAGCAACGCTCATCTGCTTTGTTCTAATGGGTTTGGCCCCTCCCAAAAGAAACAAGATGAGCCATGAGAATGGACGTTTAGAAAGCCCTGCATCTCCACAAATTTTGCCTGACAGCAGGAGGACCCCCCATCAATACGATTTCTTGGTCCAAGGTTAGTACGTATATACTTGGCAGGTAAAAGTGAATTAAAACTTTTTCAACAGAGCATCCTCAGACACAAGAGTAATTCAAACCTACCTACAGACCCACAGCCAGCCTTTCCGATAATTCTCTTCCTAAACAGCTCATGCAGAATCCTAGACTACCTCCAAATCCTGGAGTCTCTGCTAACCTTGACAGCTTAAGTCTGTTTCTTATTTTTAGGCCGGAATCTGCATGTTCATTGATTTATAGGTCATTCCTTACTTCCGATCTTGCTGTTACGATTGTGTCTCAGCACATAAAGCTCCAAACCAGACAGGAGAGGTTGGAAGCAAACAACTGGAGAATCACGATATTAAATACATGGATTGCTCTGTCCAGTGATAAGATGACGCGTAAACTTATTAACACCTTAGAGCTCTAGAGACTTACTTAATTAGTTTATTTACTGGAAAGATAAACGAGTAGGTCGTACAAGGTGACTTGTGAATGTGGATCAGAGGACAGAGGCTGACCTTCCTCTGGCGCAGAGCACGTGTCTCACACAGTGACTGCGGCGTGCTTGGGGGGCTACGTCTGCCTCCAACCTCCCTGCACCCCGATACGAGCTGGTGTCCTCAGAAACCACACCTTCAACTGGGCTCCTCCCTCAGAAACCCAGCATATGAAAAACACCAAAGAAAGGCAGAATTTACAAAGCAGAGGGAAGAAGGAAAGCAGCCAAAACTGCAGCCTTGCCACTCCTGCCACACCTCAGCTCTCTCCCACGTGAGCCCCAGGGATGCTCGTGCAACACTCACTGCGTGGAAAGCAGCTGGGCGTGTAAACTCTGAACAACGGTCGTTACACGTGCTCTTGTCCTCTGACCGTCACCGGGGCTAAAGAAATCTGACAACATACTTACGCACACAGACAGGCGTCTTCCCCGACCAGCGGTGATCCTGCTGGCAGATCCGCACCGACATCCCGATGAGGCGGAAGCCGGGGTTGCACTGATAAACCACGCTGCCGCGGTAGTTGTAGTTCTCCCCGTTGATCTGCCCGTTGACGATGGGACTGGGAACGCCGCAGTGCCCCGCTGCAGGAGGGAGACACAATCACCGAGAGCTCGCGCCTGCCCCTCCTGACGGCATCGCCCACCGCCCTGCCTCCCTGGATGGATCTGAATTCCAGACTCTGCAGTCACAAATAAAACTAGAGCAGCAGCAAAAACAACATATCGTTTTTAAATCTCTCCTCTCCAATCTCAAAACACCTCACATCTACCGAGCAGCAAGAAAATCAAAGTCTGCTTCCTTTTTGTATCTACTTAAAACCCTACAGCTTCAGCAGCGCCGAGTCCTTGCTTGGATCAGCATCTGAAATTCCTGTTCCCTCCAGAATTGCCATCTGGACTCGTTCCCCACCGCATCACGGACACTCCACACCTACCCAGACACCTCACTTCTGCTCCGCTCCACAGCCCGTTGGCCATGCACTCCCGCACGCGGGACCCGACCAGGGTGTAGCCGGTGTTGCAGGAGAAGATGGCGGTGGCCCCGTAGTCGGTCAGCGTGCCGATCTTGTTCCCGTTCGGCGGGGTCGGCAGATCTCCGCATGAGATAACTGAAAGAGATGGCAAAGTACAGCAAGTGAGGACGGGCAGGGAGACGTGTATTTTAAAGAAATGCCCTCAGTGACACTTACCACCACGAGTTACTACTGAAGTCAGGAATGAGTAGGAAAGATTACTGGTTACAAGGATAATAACGATTCAGAACTGCGTTACATGAGGTGACAAATATAAGTGCTATTAATATTTATGCTCCAGGACATGAGGGAATGACTAAAGATAAGTCTAGCTAGGAAGAAGCTATAGAAGTTTTTCACCCAGGAAGTTTTTACACAAGACTATTTCTATTATTAACCCATTGCTAGATATAGCCGGGAAGCCTGACTTCCAGAAAAGCCACAAAATGGCACAAGATTTCTAACTAGAAAGTAACACCCAGCTGCTTCTCACACAGTGACTCCCAGGCCAGAGTTGATGTGGGATGCGAGGACACCCAGCCCACAGCCTGGTTTGCAGGGTGCAGCCGGACCCCGGCCAGGAGCTCCCAGCCACAAGCTTCAACTCTTTATTTTACCTGCCTTAAAGATCTGCAAACCCTCTGGAGCTTTTGCACTCAGCAAGACATCAAGAGACTCACGCTGGGTGCTTCTGACCTTAGTACGTTGCTAAGATCTTGTCACTTGAATTTAGGTGGCAATAACGCTGAGGAAATAAAAGGAGGTCAGGCTCGCGCTCCCGGCTCCGGCTGAAGGGCTAGCAGGGGTACAACTACATCTGTCACCAAAGTCAGCAGTTGCATCTCTAGAAACAAAGGGAGGCAGCAGGGAAGGAAAGCTGCCATTCTGAAGGAGAAATTTTGCTGTCTCTGTCTGCACTTAGAGAGAAAAAACACTCCACCTTTGACAAAAGCAAAGATCCAAAGCACAGCAGTCGTGTCAGAATGACTGAGCGAGCTGCTTGTTTGCCAAGAGTGTTTTTGATTTACAGGTGACACTGTTACCCTTGTAAGCTTGGCGTTTGGATAAAATTGGAAGAGGTTAGGTTTAAAATCAGAAATTTTTATTTTCTTTCTTAAAAGCAAACTTCAGAGCATCTGGCAGCAAAGTTGCTGGGACCCAAGAGCAACAGATGAGTTAGCATGCTTGAGTTCTCGCAGAACTGTTTAGATTAAACCAAGAATGAGATCAACAGATGACCTCTCCCTGCATCCAGACTCTCTTCTACCACAGCCGTCCTGCAGCCACGCTCTCAGATGCTGCCAAGAGCACCCAGGGCTGTGGCGTGTTTGCAGAACTTGCACACCCACCGAACGCAGAACAGAAACCCCATCCCCTGCAAGACGTCCCGTGAAGCTGCCTGCCCCGGCACACCTCTGGAGCCTCGCTGCTCTTACTTTTACAGGTCGGCATCGGCTCGCCTATGCTCCACGTCCCGTTGGCCTGGCACCTGATGACACGCTGGCCCGTGTAGTAGTACCCCGGGTCACAGATGAGCATCAGCTGGGCGTTGTAGTGGTACTGGATCTCGTAGGTCAGCCGCCACCGACCGTGCTCAACCGCGATGCTGTTGATATCGGGACAGGTGACAGCTAAAAACCGGACGTGGTGAGCCAGGGAAAAGAAGTGAGACAGCGACATTAATAGGGCGCTTAACGGCACTTCAGCAAGCATGTTGGCTTTTTAACAAGAGCGCCAGCATCAGCATCTGTTTTACAAGCGGGAATCCAAGAGCCCACGAGAGGGAACACTGGACCCAAGTCACGCAGGATCAGAAAGCCGGTGTCCTACATATCGCACCTGTGAGGCAAAGCTGCTCACGCTACAGCTGGAAGACGCTCCTGAAGGGACACCCCGAATCCCCAGGGACCGCCCCGGCGGCAGACACTCACCCAGGCACTGCGGGGGCTGGTTGCCGTTACTCCACTGCCCCGCCTGCAAGCACTCGGCGCTGGGCTCCTCCCCGGGCTGCAGCTGGAAGCCCTGGTTGCAGCGGTAGACGGCTTTCGTTCCCACCGTGTACTCCTTGCCAAAGACAACACCGTTCCTCGGGGCTCTGGGTACTCCACAGGAGAGCGCTGGGAAGGAGGAGGGGAACACACAGTCGAGAAATCAGTCAGCTGCCAATTTAGTAATGAATTTGTGGTAAGCGAGCTGAAAGCCCAGATTCCAAGCTCTCCTATTCACAAAAGCTCCAGCGCCCCGCTGAACCCCAGAAGCTGCAACGAACGCCCACTTTCACAGAGAATCAGACTTTCAACTCCCGACTATCAGCGCGGTAACAGCAAAGCCAACGCCGAACATCCATTTCTACTGGGAGAGACTGGCTCACTCTTCCTATATGATGTCTGTAACACAAAATGCATCAACACAGCATTCAAAAGTTTTCACACAGAGACAAGATTAGACAGGAACACGGTTTGTATTTACGTCCCCCAGCAGCAACAACCCGAACCCCCTTTCCAACAGCACTTCTGGATTACGTAAGGCAGCAAACGGTGTAATTATGTTGTGGCAGAAGGAAGGCTAAATTTAGCACTATGGCTGAGAAGGTAAGGGAGGAAATTCAGGGAAAAAGTTGATAAACAGGCACAATGTCAAATGGCTGCTCAAGATGGCAGTGCTTCAGAGAAGATGCTCTGCACTGCTCCTGCTGCGATCCTCAGCTCCGGGGCCAGGAGAGTGGCCAATTAGGGCAGAAAGGGGACAGGCAGGTCACAGAAATCAGATGAGTAACAGCCAGACCAGAACCACGTTCATTTACACTGCGAGAGTTTTGCAAGACATGACAAGCCCTCTTACCCCAATCCCTACTGCCAGGAAAACAAGCGTTGGGAGTCCGTCACTGAGATCTGGTTTTTCGTCCATCAGCATCCAGAAGAGCTGGGAAACCAAACCCAGACCTGCCTCCAAAAACACCACGTGGGTTCCCACCTCTCTCAGATCTTGGCTCTAGGGGAACTCCATCTTGCTTGGGCACAGGATGCCAAGAGGGACCTGCAAAGCTGCCGTTGTGAGACCACCAGCCAACGGGGCTGCCCACAGCCTCCGCGGGGCACCAAGAGGAGCACAGCCCACTAGCAAGCGCTGATTTGGAGACCAACACCCGACCCAAACTATGGTCTGCATTTCAAACACAGTCTAACGGAAATCCATTCCTTCCTCGAGCAGCCCGAGCTGCTCCCACTCAGCTAAGGCATCAACTGGAGGTAGAGTCTAGGACTCCTGAGCCACATGCTGATACTTCAACACGCATCCGCCTTCCTGTTCTTCCCTTTGCACATAAATGAGAGCTAGAAAATCAGCAACCTCAGAAAAGTCCCCTTCTGGTGACACGGACCCCACTGAGCACTGAAAAGGAGAGAGCAAACTCACCATGCACAGCATCAGCACCACCACTGGGACTTTCTACCGCTCCAGGTCCAGGATGCTTTTATCCTACGCCTGCTACACGACTCGGCCAGAGCCCCAGCCTAGAGCAGACTTACACAGCACCTCACAGACACTGGTGTTGCTAATAGGTGTGAGTAATTCAGCAGGCTGGTATTAGCACGACCAGGCACATCCCCGGCTGAAATGATAATCACGTGTATGTCACTTCAGCGAGCTCAGGAGCTTGGCGAATCCTACAAGGCTGGGTGTCTAGACAAGCAGCCACGCTGAATACCAATTTCATTCAGAGGAAAAAGAAGAGGGGACCTGCAAAGTCCTACCCTTTCACTTCCACCTTGTTACTACTTTCTGACACTGCACCCAACCAGAGAGGCTGGTGAGAAAGCTGAGCCCCTTCCCTTGCCAGTGCCCCCAGCAAAGCCTTCGCCTTCCTCTGTTCAGATCTCTTCTGCAGCCTGATGCTTCCCCAAAACTCATCATCTCCACTTGCCACCAAGAAACTGAGGCACAGGGACTGACAGGGAGGGACCCAGGAGTGAGGAGAGACCAGGGCCAGCTTTGCTCCAGGTCACTGAGGCTGAGCTTCCACTTGCCTTCGATTTTCTGCACAAGGGAAGGATGTGCTTTTGGGCCAGATGTAGGTAACTAAGTCTATTAAGCCACCAAAAATAATTTTTTGAAGTCATCCTCTTCACCTACAGATGATCAGGCTACAATATGGAGGATCCAAGTGGGAGAGCCAACTGGGCTCTGGTGCCCTGCACCCATGGCAGGACCCTTCCTTCCCTGCAAACCCAGCATCCTGGAGCAGAATGTGCTATTAGTAAGGCTTTAGTTACACAGCCCTACACGAAGTAGAGAAGCTTCATTTTCAGGGTGGCAATAAACTTGACATCTGCTCCAAAGAGTATTCCTGAGGCTCAAATTGTGGGCACTGTGACCAGCAGAAACAGAGGAGACGAAAGACAGTAGATGTTCCAGGGAAAGGCACATCAGCATTGAGCTAGGAGAGACCCAGGGAGAGCGTGTCCAGGGAAAAAGGTGCGCTTACGGGGGTTCAGCGCTACAAAAACTCTGTCTGCAGGAAGATGTGCTGGGAAAAGGGACAGAGGCTATGAAAGCAAATCTGCAGCTGGGATTCCAAAAACAAAGCAGCTTAAAAATAGGCAGAGACAGAAAAGGCGTATTAGATCATCTTGTGCTCTCCTCCATTGTGCCAAGGCAAGATTGCTCCCCGCAGAATATTCTGTGCCGCTTCCATAAATGTCAGCTAGGACGGAGCATGTAGTAAGGATTATTCCGAGGGGATCGGAAAGTGGAAGAGGATTAAGCACTGGCAGAAGTGAGCTATGGGAGATGTAATTTGTTAACTAGACCATGTGTTTACAGGCACCCCCGTTCCCCTCCTCCTGACACAACTGATTGTCTGAGCAGTTTCTGCAGCGTTACGGACCGAGTTCCCAACCCTCTCCCACACGGGCCTGGCCACCAGAAAGGATGAGAAATGGAGTACAGCCCAAAAGAAAAGGTTGCCAGTTGGCTTTGAGAGCAGTGTTAAAAAAAAGATGTTTGATTTTACGAAGCTGAAGCGGGCAAGAAGAGCAGAGCCAGCCCTGGCTATCAGCTGCTGGAGGCCAGGGGGGGGAGCTGCTCTGCCATGAATTCTCCTCCAGCTCGCTGCTCCTCACTCACCTCCCGCATCCATCGCAAGGCACTTGATCCCCATGGGCCAGCACTAAGACTCCTGATGTACAGAGGGGCAAACAGAGTAGGTGACTTCCCCAAAGGGGCTGTTTCAGCCTCAGGGTCTAACATGACCATCAGGCTCTCCTCACTGGACAGAGACAGGGTCTTTCAGAGGTCTTTCACGGCAGCATGGAGTAGCACCAGAGGTTGTGTTGTGCCCATCGAGCTCCTGATGCGTCACGTGCCCAAGCTGAAGCAGAACAGCGCAAGGTGGATTTGGTGCTTCTCATGCAGCTCCCACGGGAAATCCTCTTCCCATGCCCCTCCATCCCACGGTGCAGGCCTGGGGTGCTCAGCAAGGAGCGTCTCCCGCATTTCTCGTGACAAGTCACAGAAGGTCTGGCTCTGACTCCTTCCCTGGTGGCCTCGGCACCAGCGCTCAGGCACTTGTTTCTGCTTTAAATCATGGCTGTCAGGGCATACCTCATCCAAGCACCTCCTCTCCCAACCTCCCCACACATCCTCTCTCCACCTCCTCCCCTCTTCCGTGTTTAAAATCTACTCCCCACACACCATGACACCTCTTGGAAGTAAAGAAAGATTTTGGAGCTGGCCACAAGGCTCAGGTAGCACTCCAGCATACCAGGGCAGCAAAGACTTAGCATTTGTACCTATTCTTGATTACATGATTTTCCTTAAAAAAAACACGCAGCACGTCAGAAATTCCTTCCGCCGGGCTAAGGACGCGGGAGGCACAGTTGCCATGACAGCCCCTCGCGCCCGTTGGTCTCGCTGCGTGGTTCATCTGCTCGCGCCAGCCCTTGGTGTTCGTCCCAGCCCGTGCTGTGGAGGAGGCTAAATCACTGTGTGAGCTTGTGCTCGCTTTCCCGACTCCCCCTTGCCGATGGCGCTGGGTGACAGGCTCTGGTTCTCTGCTTTCCGCTCCCCTTGACACAAACAGAGCCTCGAGAGGGCTCCAGAGGGACCCGAGCACCCACAGCACACACCAGCCTTTAGAGGCAGGGCTGCTGGCATCCCTGTGCCATTCCCAAAGCGCCCAACTGATTTGGGAACACAGAAGGGATCTTTTCAGCGCTCTCTGGTACCTCTCACACTAAATAATCCTGCTTTTCCTCACAGCTTGGGCTGGACAACAACGCAGACGCCGCGCTGAGGTTTCGCCTGTGCTCTGCTCTCCAGCTGGTTTCCAGAGAAGCCGACGCAGTGTTAATCCCCCGCGCTCAGCCCCCTCAGAACACGGACGGATGTTCAAAGACACTGAAAGGCTTCATCAGAATCAAGACGGGCATTTTATCAGCACAAAGGAGCAGGGATGATTGGCGGACTGAGAAAAAGGTGCAATCAGAAAGCGAACGCAGCGAGGGAGACAAACCAGCACAGAAGTGAAGCCCCCTGAGGAAAACGCCCCGTCCCCCGCGGCGCTCCCACGCCGGGCATGAGTCCTGCGCCACGTACCACGTGTCAGAGAGATTACGGTTCATTAGGAGGAGATGTGGAAAGAACAACCACATGCCTAAATCTTACATGAAGCCAACAGAAACTGGGCACCAGCTGAATCCCAAGAAATTTCTCATCCCCACTGACACACGCAGACCTAAGGCAGCACTTCCAGAAATACCAAAGGAAGTTCCAGTCACCAAAACCCAGCAGGACCCGTGCTCCCACCAGCCTTTCCAAATTTTTCCAAGCAAGAGCTTCTCCCACTCTTAACCTTCTCCCACTCCTAACCAAGGCTTGGCTGGCTCTTTATTAAGAGTTCAAACACTTCTACAGCGGTAGCCTTTACACAGATGCTTTGTCCCCCCATCCTGAACACTCCCAGTTCCTCCCTTCCCTCCTTGCTCATCTATCCCCAAGGATTCAGACAGAAGAGGAGCACCCATCACTGCCTACCTGCAGCTCCCAGCCTGTTCTCAGCAGGGAACTGGGGGAATTACCACAGGTTTTTATTTTTACTGCCTTTTCTCTAGTCCTTCCTAAGACTCCGGGATCCTCACGACACGTGTGCCCGCTCTCACCTTGGCACAGCGGGATCGCCTCGTTCCAGTGGAAGTAGCCCTGAGGGTGCTGGGAGCAGGTGGCGGTGCTGTGGCCAACGAGCCGGTAGCCAGCGTCGCAGCCGAAGCGGACCGTGCTGCCAGGGCGCAGACCCGTCTGGCTGAGAATCAGCCCGTGCGCCGGCGGCTGCGGAAGGCTACAGTAAGGAGCTGGAGAGAAGGGCAGAAGGAAATGAATCATTGGATTGGCCATACCAAGACAGATTTCCTTCCTGTTGGCAGGAATCACACCATCACCTAAGGCTGTACAAGAAACAGAACTTGTGCGACGCATAAAGACGAAGTCAAAGGGGGGAAAGAGAGCAGGGCTACCGTTCAAGTTTCACTCAGTTCCAGAAATAAAGACTAATTTCTGATAATTAAATACTACTTAATTCATTGACTGAGTAAATTCATTATTTATTTATTTATTTATTTATGGCATACTGGCAAGTTCTCAATCCAGTTTTATAGCTTCCACTAATTAAGATTTGCTGAGTTCCAAAACCCAGTAATCCATTTTAAGGAATTCTCCGCAAACATTCAGTATTCCGCAGCGGCTCTGCGCTGAAGGAGCAGCCGAGACTCCCCGGCCCCGCTCCTGGGAGAGCAGCGGCAGAACACCTGCGCAGGAGCACAACGCGTTCTGAACAGTTCACTGCAGACACCGTGACACCCTCAGTCACGTGTAAGCTGTGCCTCACGCACCAAGCAGCTCCTGACACAAAGTGCTTATGCTTTGTGATGTTCATCTTCAAACATCTTAAAACAGCCTCACCGCAAGGACACAACAACTGAGTAACATACTGTGACTCGCACGGATGAGTTTCATCCATCCAGAGCCATGTTATCTATGGTTTTATATTCTGGTTCTGAGTCTTAAGAGCTGTTGAGAAACCAGCCAAAGCTTCAAGGTTTCTCCTGGAAAGAAACCTGCCCTCCTGAGCCTCACCAGCTCAGAACGAGCCCAGCTTTGTGCGCCTTGCGGGCCTTGGCAGCTCCTGCCAGCACAGATGGCCTACGCCCCTCTGCAGCAATTTTGTGGAGATCTTTGGCTGAAGAGGTGACCACGTTCCTGGCAGAGGCACCTAGTCTCTGCTGTGCACTTACCAGAATAGCGGATTTTGAAGCCTTTTCTGCTGTAGGCATGATCAGAGGACCAACGGAGATAGACTTTGTTCCCGCTGCTGGTGACGGTCAAAGGGGCAGAGTAGTTTCCACTCAGCGACAGGAGCAGTGGACTCTGGCCAGAAGGACCTGCAAGGAGGGAGGGAACGGGGGAAAGTCAGGGCTGAGACGCAAACAGTCACTGGGCCTTATCTGGCAGGGTGTGTTTCTGCAGAAGGAACAGGGATGTTGTGGAACTGCAGCATGGGAGCTTTCACCATGAACCCAGGAACGGCAGCTCATGCTCAGGGGTTTTTTGGGAACACAAGTCCCAGTGCAGACACCTGGCTCCTGGGGAATCAATGGCAAATAGAGCCCTGTTGATCGCAGTAAGACCAGGACTTTGCTCCAGGCAGCATGCCTTCAGCTCAGGTCCCAGTGGGGAAGCACAGCAGCATCAGCACAGCACTTGTATGGTTTGGTTACAAAGCTGCATCGTTGTGAATGTTGACAGATTGCCTCTCAGGTCATGAGAACTCATGGGCCTAGAAAATCTGATCTGCATGGCCTTCAGGGATGAGAATGTCCACCTTCCCAGCAACTTCCCCCATAATTTCTCCCGCGAGCTTGCTAACTGCTGCCTCTTGGCTTTGGAGTCACTCAAAAATCAAATCATTGATATTTTCTTATCCAGAGAATCAATGAATCTTAGGAGGAATTTTAAGTCCAGCAGACTGTTATAGGCAGGAGGGTGGAAAGCTCTTCCCAGAGTGCTCTGGGAACAGATCCACAACTCACAAAACTCTGCCGTTTCTCTCCTTTCCCCTCGTTTGCTACACAAGTCAAACCAGTGAATCTCTTACCGTCAAAGATTTCAAACTCATCATATTGTTTCTCACTCAGGAAGTACTCGATGGTGAGGGAGATGTTGTACCCAGGCTCGACCTTCACCACCCAAGAACAGGTCTGGAAGTGGGGGTAGCTGCCCAGGAAGCTCTGGCTGAGGATCACACCGGTTGAGTCTGTCATAACCTCGTTCATGGGACAGTGCACTGCAGGGAACATGACGGAGAGACAACAGCAAAGGAATTTTCCTGTTTCGCAGAGGAAGGAAGGAGACAGTAGATACTGCGGCCGAGATCTGTCTTGACAAGCTGGGTTGAGCTAGAGCACAACTCCCACGTACATCCCCTGCACACCTTGGCCCTTGGGGCTCACAGAGAATCCCTAAACCCTGAGGTAGGCTCCAAAGGAAGCATGCTGTGTTTACACAAATCCGAGCAACTGTCACATTTAAAGGAACGGGCAAAAAGCAACCACACAAACAATTTCAACTGTCTTTGCGTTACTTCACATCTCTCAAAATGAACAGTGCTGCAAGCAAGCAGCTACCCTCAAGTTACAAACACTCCCCAGAAATCCCTGGAACCTTATCACCTGGGTTAGAGCACAGTGTGGGACTGCAGGCTCATCTCAAGTCATCCATGGAGCTGTTAACGAGGACATAAGAACTCCAGTTCCTTTCTCTAACCAGTGCAGCCCATCCAGCTTTGGGAAACATTAAATCCAGCTAAAAGTGCTCATTAAAAAGGCCAGCAGAAACACTCCAGAAGGGCAGGCAAACACACAAAGTGAGCAAAAAGCATAAAAAGAAAGGGATCTTTACTTATCCATAATTGTCACTGAAACCCCGTGCAAACACTGTGCTTGTATTAATAGAAAACAGCCAGAAGTATCCAGAAAGAGCAGTGTATTCTTTCCAAATCCTTAATCCCATCAGTGATTTTTTGACCTCTATAAATTGGTGGCCAGATGTAATTTAAGCAGTCCCTTTACCCCCTGGCTAACGACCATCAGTAAATAATTGAATGACCTCCCTTCCTCTCCTTCAGTTCACGCCATTTCAGAGAGAATAAAGCTACAGAGAAATATCCCATTACATGGTAAAAATGTTCAGATAGGAGGGAATGAAGGAGATGAAATAATCACGGCTGGAGTGCACAAAAGCACCAGCAGGAATCCAGAGGATGAACAAGGTAACGCGGCAGCACGGAAGCGTCTCTGCGATGCCTCCTGAGCAGCAGCAAGGCGTACAACGCGGCGTGCTTGGGGCTTTCATTTTTCTCCCATGTAACACATCCCCAGCACTAATAGGGAAGCTGTTCCGCACAGGATTGCCTCGGCGAAGGAGCTCACCTCAGCGGAGGAGCTCGCCTTGCCGCAGCCCGCACTGTCTTGGCTGCTCGTGCATCGCTAGCGAGCTGCCAGTGCGGAACTCCTCCCCTCCTCGCGGGGTAAGGACATTTGGGTGACTGCTTCACCGACCGCGAGCGCAGTCGGATACGTCGCGTGTCAGACCTCTGCTCAGCCCCTGGTCAGGATGGCACAAGCTTGAAGAGCCTTCCTGAACGGGGGGCTTGGAGTCTAACCCAGGGGTATGCGATGTGAGGCAAATCCCCACGGAAGGTGCACAGACCCGGCGTATTCCCCAGAGCCCGCGGAGGGCAGAGGAACGTTCCCCAGCGTTTATCAGAGGGCGGCTGCAGCAAGTCACCCAGCAAACCCCTCCCTGCTCTTTGCGTGAGCCTTGCCAAGGTGCTCGGCCCCGAGACCGGCTGCGAGGCGGGTCAGGAGAACAGCTCTTTGCTGCACAGAAGGACCTCGCTACCCTCCTCACAAGGTCCTGACAGGTGGTTTTGCGCTCCTGGGACCCTACAGATGTGAGAATTAACCCCAAACATGCAGTATGTGCAAGGAAACCTCCCTCAGCTCCACCCAGCTCGCTCCCTCCCTTCGCAAGCCCCAGCTTGCGGCAGTCTCTGGGTAGGGAAGCTTTGGGTGCCGCGCCGGGCACCCCCGGCTTTACCTTCACACGTAGGGGGAGGTCCTTCAAACTGGAGATGAGTGCCCAGCTTGCAGGTCAGGATTTCATTTCCAATCAGGGTGAAGCCAGGAAGGCACCTGTACCTCACGATGTCACCTAGAGACAAACAGAAAACGTGGCGATGCAAGAGAAGGATCAACTCATGAAGGCTGAGCCGCGGCCGGGGAAGAGGGCACCCGGGCACAGGGACCTCTCCACCATGCCTCTGCCGTCCAGCTCCGGCACGGCCGCGCAGAAATAAAAGGTGCGGATGCAGAAATAAAAGGCACAGAAAGGCATGCTGGAGCCTCAGCTGGGATAAACTCTTGTGACGCCGCCGAGACTATTATGATTTGTGTAAGCTATTTCAGGTGGAGACTTCCCTCAAAGAGAGCAGACAATGAGAAAAGCTGCTGTTAAAAAAAAAAATCACAGCTACTTCACTGGTTGCAGAGACACTTAAAATGTGGATGTAACCGTGAGCAACAGCAAAAATATACAAAAAGTACAGTCGATATGGATGAAAGGGTCTCAAAAAAAGAATAAGCCACTAAGCTTTCACACAATGCTTTGTTCAAAACACCTGAAAACTGTTATTGTGGCAAAGATTTCTGAATGTTTCCAAACAAGCTTTGTTTCCAAACAAAGCCACTTCCTCTGTACTAACAGGGAGGAAAAGTCTCAGGACAATCAGATCAATTTGACTCCGTGTGAATGCTGGGTGTTGAGAAGGGTCACACTCATCTCCCCATGCCACACACAATTGCACGCGTGAAGGGGTCTCCTGAAACCCCAGATGTGGGGTGACAACACGTGTGTGTCCTCCTGCAGGCACTCCCAGCAGCTGGCGAGGGGGGAAGGAGGTCTAAGAGGACCGGGAAAGGCTACCTATGTGAAATTCTTCGTTCTCAGTGATGATTTCTGCGTTGGGAACGACTGTCGGAGGCTGGCATCTGAAGAGCTGGTAGGCTGGAAAAGAGCAAAGGAAGAGCAGCAGACGTCAAGCTGGGGGTGAAGGTAGCCATGGCCATCTTGGTACTAAGGACAACAGACATCAGAGCAAAGGGTGGTGGAACACTGGCCCAGGTTGCCCAGAGAGGCGGTGGATGCCCCATCCCTGGAAACATTCCAGGCCAGGTTGGCCGGGGCTGTGAGCAACCTGATCCGGTTGGAGATGTCCCTGCTCCTGGCAGGGGGGTTGGGCTGGGTGGGATTTAACAGTCCCTTCCCACCCAAACCCTTCTGTGATTCAAATCCTCCCTCTCCACAAGTAGAAGGAACTGGGAAAAGTGCAACCAGTCCTTTCCCCCTCCGAACTCTACAGAGATGGCTCCAGGTACGTGTGCCCCGCAGCACCTTTCCCAGTTTCTCACACCTAACAGGAAACAGGCTTTTGTCTGCCTGTGGAAACGCAGGTACCTAGACAGCACTAGTCTTTTTGGATGAGCACCGAACGATGACTGATGGATGCTGACGTGAGGCAACGTTACCAACACCTTTTGGGACGCTAAGAGAAAAGAGCTCGGTGACCTCAGTGGAATCAGGTCAATCGTAGCAGAGGGAGCGTCTTGGACTGCTCAGCACCAAGTAAATTACAATAATTATTCAGAGAATTTCATCCGTACCACCTCCCCTTGAACAGAGATCGCAAAACTCACTGATTTATTTTTAACATTAATTTCTTCTGCAAATAATTCCAGGAGCGCTAATGTTTCCCGTATGTAGCTTGCAGTTCACAAAGTAACCCATGCAATGTCAAGGCCACTGCCCCACGCAAGGCAAACAGGGCAGACCTTGTCCTTTTTGCCCCAGCAGGCGTTTTTTCAGGGGTGCTGTGTGGCTAAATGGGAAGAAGGCATCCAGTCAAGGAGCAGAAACGATTCCTCATGGCTCATGCGCCTGATCAAATACATGGCAAATAGCAAATTTTCCACTAAAAATTAAACATCGGTAACACTGAGTAAAACAAATGCACTGCTTAAAAGCAAGCAGGTGAGCGCATAAGGCCTGAGCGCTGTGCTGCTCAGGAAAATAAACACAGCGGAGCTGTGAACACGGTGAAATTGAGAACACGGTACCGGGAACCAAATGAATATTAATGACAGACATTTTCTGCTATTTGCTCAGCACTTCTCTGCATCTTGGGTCCCCCTGCACCTGACCCTGGACAAGCATAACTTCCTCCGAAATTTATATCAGCCCCTTAATTTAACATACTGGAGCTCAAGCTGCCACTGAATATTAATTCTTACTAATTCCACGCAGTTGAACTCTTCACACCACGGCACGGCTGGCAGACCTGGCAGCAATCTTAATGAGGCTTATGATGATGCTTAAATCCACACGCACATCGTCCGGCCCCAGCTTCCCTACCCTCTGACCCAGGGTGGGATAATGCCTTCCCAAACGTGTGTGGAGAAATCCAACGTTTGGAGGTCCAGGGAAGGGGCCGGAGGGAACGCAGCCGCTTCTGGTTCATGTTGGGGACTGGCCTATGTACCTGCGTGTGTGAGGTGGAGGGAAACCAAACACATGCTGCTTCAGTGAGCTAAAACCCGGGGCAGGGGGTCAAAGGAAAGCACCAGCTCTGTAACTGGGACAGCCAGCCCCTCCTTCACCATCCATGCAGGAGCACAGAGAACGGGACGAGCAAAGGCGCTGGGAGAGCCCGCATGGGGAAGGGAGAGGAGCGAGACGCAGTGGGGAAACCCCTCTGCTACACAGCCAAGAGCCAGCCCAGGAGGGAACACCCTTATTTGCAATATTTTAAACGCTTGACGGTGGGGGAGGAAGGAAAGGAAACGGTAACAAAAATTTAAATTAAATGCTATTAAAATTAGTGCCAGATAGCATCTATTGAAATGGAAAGATAACCCAGCACTTGCAGCATTAATCGCCTCTCCTTAACGGCCGTGTTTCAGTGGGGAGGTGTCACTGAGAGGGCTCCAGCACACGGGTGATACAGCACCGCTGAAGCTCCTTCCAACAGCACATCCATTTGTCCTCACCAGGACACAACAGAGCCCCGTCCTTGAAACCACGCTGGGACCCTCCTGAGTTACGGTGCCATAAACCGGCTTCCCACCGCGCTCACACATCAGCCCGCACTGGCACCTGCACCAACCCATCTCATAACAGGTGCAACACCATCATTTTTCAAGGGATGCTACCGAATCTTTAAGCTCTGTGAATCATTCTTTTGTTTCCCTTCCTCCACCCCAAGGAAAGGCTCCTTTGCAGGCGTTTAAAAGGGCAACGGTTCTCTGACACAGCGCTGATCGTTGCCGCACAGGAAAAGACAATTTAAAGCTGGAGGAGGACGTCTCCTCTGTCCCAGATCTGCCAGCACACAGATACAGAAATGAAAACACACATTGCTGCAGATCCCGCAAAACGGCACTTCCTGCAGTTACACCCCGAAGGGCGATGCTGAAGGTTTAACCAACTGCACTGCCTGAGCCCGGTGTGAAAACTGCCCCCCGCCCCACCTTCCCTGGTGTGCACGGCACCAGATGGAACAAGGGCAGGGAAAGAGCAAGGATCTCACCTGGGAGGGAACCACCTCAACCGCTTAAACCTTTGGGGTTCGACTGAAGTCCCAGGTGCAAGGGGAGCAGTAAGCCAGCGAACCACGCCGGAATAAAAGGCCAAGCAGCTGCTCGAGCGCCCAGCTGGTTCACGGGCTGGAAGTGACTGCTGGCCTGCACAGACCCCTGCCAGCACCAACCCCAGACCCCTCACGCCTGCAAGCGGCTTTGTACCCCACAGGAAGCATCAGCTGGAGAAACCTCAGCACAGAGCGCTAACGAGATCAGAGAGCAGCAGCACGTGCTGATGGGCTCTAACCGCCGCAACGACAGCATCTAACTCGTACCACAAAAGGGAGCACGTGCTGAACTGCAGCAGTGTTTACACGCTGCTCATTTCTGAGCCAAACTGCCCGAACCATCATTTTTTGCATAACTGTGAAATACGCACCATTGTCTGGCAATATAAATCTCGCAGCGTTTTGCAGCAGTAAACCGATTCCCCCCAAAGCCCAGCAAGCACTCTGCCAACGCAGCCTGCCCGTACCACACCGGCATTTTGGAGCTGAACACAGCCTAAGACGTTCTGCACAGATTCCTCATGTAATTCATGGAAGACTTTGTTGCCAGCAAATTACCGTAGCAAGAGGAGGTCTCCTTTTACATGTTCCAAAATCCCAGTACTGCCACAGGAACTCGTTGGCTAATCCAATCTAAAGTTGGGCTCTTGTTTAGCGGTGGAAAACAAATGGTCTCATTTCAATGGAATACCCAACGTCGCTCTGACGCGAGCTGCACTCACAACGGAGAATCTCCAGGTAACTCAGGGATTTACAGGAATCCTTCTCCTCCCCAGAGAAATGAAGCCACCTCTCAGCTGGGACACAGTGGCCATTTAGAACAGGACACCAAGATGAGCCAGCTGGTTTAGCACAGCACTGCAAGGACAGCAACACACCCCGCCAGCCCTGCAGGGAAGGGGAGCTTTGGGCAAAGCCAAATTATCCATAAGATGATCTGCCATGGACAGGATGCCATTTACAGACGTCACAGCTGGGTTCCCACATCTGCACACACCGCGTGACACTTGCCAGCACTCGATTGCAAAAGAGACCTTCAATCTCAAATCTGCAAAATTTCGGCCCTTTGTGCAAGATCTTCAGGTAAAAGTGGAATTTTTCACATCTTCCCCAGAACCAGTCCTCCCCACAACAAGTCACCACCAACCCATGCCCCTCCGCACCCCACAGGCAGGTATAAGCATACGTTGCTCAGTAAGTGATACAGACCATAGAAATAAATGGCAAAAATCCCTCCGTTGGCTGCATCACTGTGGAATTTCATCAGGACCTGATTGGAAGAGCTTTGGGCTGATTTCTTAGCAGAGTTTCCAGTGAACACACCAAGCTGTGGGGCTGTTTGCTGTGGACCATCCCTAAAATTGTACGTCAGAAACACAAGAGAAGAGCATTATTACATGTCTTTAACCCTAGGCAACCGCCAGCATCCTCCTCTGCATGCACAAGAACTCCTCCATGCTCTTATCTCCTTGTCCTCCCTCTTCCACACCTACATCACAGCTTCAGCAGCTGACGGGGCAGCTCACCCGGACCCCCAGTCCCCCTCCCGCTCCACTATAACCGGGACAATCTCCTCTGGCAGTGCAGTGCTCACCCAGGAGACAATTACAAACATTAACTTCATCTTTAACCTCAGAACTTGAAGAATGAATGTCAGTTTTCCAAAGGAGCATCACTCCCTGTTTGCACAGCAGACTGGAAATATTTTGGAAGTCAGATATTGACTGAGTGCTACAAGCTCAAGGATTTGGCCACAAGCCCTTTAGCCAGTTCAGCTGTGTGTGCTCCCTCAGCTGACTGAAGCTGATCATACGCTATTTCTCTTCCCTTCTCCAAACAGGAAAGTCTATTTTTTTTTTTTTTCCTATTTTTAATTTTTTTTTTCACAGTCACAGCCTGTAAGGCTCCTGGGGTGAAGCCCTCAAGTACATGAGAAATCAGTTCTGTTTCATTAACCGCAGCAGAGCTGTGCCCATTTGACATCCCAGGCCACAGTTCCCAGTCGCTGCCATTGAAAAGGCAGCTGGGGGTCACGCCAGCTCCCAACGCCATCCCAGCGTCGCCTTTGCAGTCTGGGAGATCAGCTGGGGTTGCAGGGCTGTGTATCTCTGGTTGCAACAGAAAAACCAAGAGAGGGCACTGGTAAACGTAAAGGATTTAACAACGGCTTTTTCTTCATTCAGCCTCTCTCCATAGACAGGCAGCCATAGATAAAGTGCAAAAGGGAAGAAAAAGAGCTCCAGAAAACGTCTGTCAGAGAAATCAGAAGTGAAAGGCAATTCCTGTTACGTGAGTCTGAACAAGCTTCATCTCAGCTAAATTCAGCTTGAGATAAAGACCCCGTTTACCGTTCAAAGAGTCTCCTCTGCAAAGCCCCTTAGGCTTCCCTAGAGATGGCTCCCTATTCCACTCAGCAGAGTATTTTGGAGAAGAAGGGCCGGGCTGATGAGAGCACCGAGCAGGAGGAGCGGGGCTGTCAGTCCGCACCCCCCGCAGCTCAGCCCCTTCTCGCGGGAACTGGCAAACCAGTGGGACAGCGACTGCTGACCCCAGGCGCCGCAGGGGCTTGATGGGCTTCATTTTTAACAGCTGACGATGACAGAAATTAACGGCAAGGCAGACCCACGAGGTCCCACAGGCACTGCCCTATGGCCAAGGCTGGGAGGACTACTGGTGAGCTGCACAACACCGAGGCAAAAGCCCCATGAAAGCTCAAGAGTCCTGTTCAGACTCCCCTCAAGACACAAAGGATGATGTTCCCATCACTTGGCATGAGCAGCCTAGTCGTTTGGTGATCGTTCCCTTCACTGGCCTTGCAGTCCTTGCCCACATTTTTCAGGAACACAACATTAATTGGAGATGGTCACCTCGTCCATTTTGCTAGCCCCTTACAGCAAATGGTCCTTCACATAAAGGCCTTACCAAGCATGCAGAGCTAACAAAATTCCAAATCCTCATCCCAGTGTCCCCAGAGGATACTTCCTCCCACGCTGAGACACCACCCTACCCACGCACCATGGTGATGGGTGCTCTGCTTATCAGCAAGAGCATCTTTCTGAAACGAAGCCTGAGTAGCACCTCCAGCCAGACCTCACACCTCGGCGGTACCCACCAAACAGTGATGAAATCATTGTAGGGCTCTGTCTGCAGCAGAGTGAAGTTGAGATGGATTCCATATCCCACCGGCACGGTAAGAAGCCAAGTGCAGTCCTGGGAATTGGGGTACTGGTTGGGGAAGCCAGGAGAGTAGACTGTACCATTTTGGGTGGTGATGTTCCCCCCACAAGGCACTGCAGGTAATCAAACAGAAACACAAATCTAGTGAAGAAATATCCCCCAAAACAGTAACTCTATTTCCCATTTTTCTTTCCTTTGTTTTTGGATAACGAGCAATTCTGAAGGATCCAGCCCCAAAACCTTGGCCTAGCTTGCCTAGAATAATTAATTCCATCACAACTACATTTCACATTTTCAGCTTAATTCCGTTACAATAAATTTATCAAGTGCTTCAGAGCCAAAAGGAGACTGCCAGGGCATTTTGTACAGATGTGATAGCCAGGTGTGCAAACAAACTCTATCTGATGCCCTAGTAAGTGTCTTTGGGCTCCACCAGCTGTCTGCACCCATGCATGGCAAACACAGCTCCTGACGAGATCACACCAGTGGGCAAATCCATCCGCTTGTTCACACAGCACGGCCTGGGCCAGAACCAGGAGCAGCTGGCTTCTCACCGAGCACATCTGAGCAGGGGGGAAATGATGATTTGTGTGACAGCAGCAGCCAATTCATTAATCAAGATGACAGTCCTGTTGCACTAAGTATCTTCCAGGTCCAAATGAACTTGTAAACTGAAGAGAGGCAATTAGGAACAGGCAGCGAAAAAGCGAGAGGGCTGACATCCATCTGAAGGCAACGCAGGAGGGCTGCAGCAGGTCCCCAGGTCTGAAAGTCCCATGTACAAGCATCAGGTCCTGGGCCTCCCTGGCATGGAAGTTCAGTTGAAACGACGACAACATCTGCAGCGCGCTACCGGCAACCTGCAACAACTGAAGGCACAGGGGTACGCACCAACAGCGCCATCGCCCTGAACCAGCTCTGCTCTAGAAGCCACGTAGGTGTGTTAACCCAGCCTTTGGCTAATCTCCATCCCAACACCAGTTATCCATTCAGGCTCAGTGCTGAACACTCACTCTCTTTCGTATAGGAGTAGCTTCACAGCCTTCTACCAACCCAGCCCCGACTTGATGTGCCAGAGGTGAGGTTAGAGCCAGGCTCCGTGTAGGCACTGCCTGGTTCTGCTCTGCTTTCTCATGTGGTCTGTTGGGCTGAGAAAAGCGTGTGTATTTACGTAACTTCATTTTCTGAAATAAACACCCAAGGAACCTTGAGGGCCAAGTTCCTTTCCGCCCTGTAAAGCAGAAGGCAGTCTGCCGATTACTGGAAAAACTCCCCAGAGCGATGCTGGAAACCTTGTCTTCTGTGCATTTATTTCAGAATTGCAGCTTCTCTTTTAATTAAAAGGGCTTTCAGCTGCGACCTGTGTGAGAAAGGTGAGGCAGTTAGCCTAAGGCAGCGAGTCCTCACTGCTTGCTGCTATGCAAAAGTGGACTATTTAAGGAAACTGCCAGAAAAGGAGCACTGACAGCCCACCTGATGTGCAGAGAAAAGCCGCAAATGGTCCAAAACGTTCCTAACCCCCACCCCGCTCTGCTACGGGAAGTAGTGCAGAGCAAGAAAGCTACTTAAACACAATGAAGAAGGAAGAATCGGACAGTTGTGGCCAGCAAAGCTGATGTCTGAGGTAGATAAGAGCACAATCCTGCTAGCAGCAGCCCCTCTCCTGCCAGCAGCACCCAGCTGAGCACAGGACAGGTTCTCAGCGAACGCACACCTCTGTGGCACTGCTGGGGTCAGTGAAAACGCAGCTGAGGATCTGCTTCTTTGGGCTTTGTGTTCTCAGGGTCCAAGGACTTGGGTCTTAAAAGAGGAAAAACATCACCTCTCTCTCTCTTTCCCCAGTGGACAGTTCCTGCAGACCAAGTGCTGAATGGAGGCTGGGATAAAGGTCAGTGCTCCTGGGAAATGTGGTGGGAAATCTTCAATAAGAAGTCTTGAACTTCTTTGGGGTTCATATTAAAACCTTCTGAAGTAAACCACACCGAAGTCGGTCCAGTGGCCCAAAGGATGAAAGGCTGAAAACAGCCATGTCGGGGTTTGAAAAGAGAATTTTGACATTTGAGCTTTGATGCCTAGAATGTAAATTCATCCTTCAGCCTGCAGGGTCCTCCTAGCACACGTGGTCTTCAGAAAGGAGATCACGCAGGGTTACTGAAGAACTCCCATCTGGACCATTTTGGAGATGCTATCACTGCCACACTAAGGAGATCAGACAGGGACACGACCTTCCACACAAAGAGGCCACAGAGCTGCAAGGGTCTTTTACCAGGGACTACTTTTATTTACCATGGCTAAACCAACGGACGCTGAACATCGCTGAAGAAATAAAGCAGAGAAGAACTATTATTATGATGACACCCTGGATTGCTTCCTTCTGAAAGCACAGCGCCCACTGGCACCAGCAGTGAGAGTGACAGCTAGAAACAGCCCTTACCCACAGCATGAGAATCAAACACATCATCTCAAAAGATGCACCTCGCTTTTGAACTGTTCAAAACATTCGCTTTGACTAGGCTGAAATACGCTGAACATCAACTCACCGAGAACGTTTCAGCACCTCAGGGGTTGAGGTTTTATTTGAAATACACATTCCCAGCCTGCCTCCAGCGACGCTTTTGTTTTCAGAGAAGCTTTCAGCCCAATTACAAAACAATGATTCAAAAGGAGGCCAAGAACAGAGAGCTGTAGCCTCTTCTCTGCCCAGAAATGCTGGTTCGGGTGCTCTCAGGGGGACCCCAAAGCCATACCTTCACACCTGGGCAATGGGTGGTCCCAGTTCCTGTTGGTGCCGTGCTGACAGGTCAGGACCGGGTGGCCGATCAGCTGGTAACCAGGCAGACACTCAAAAGAGATGGACTGGCCAACGTTGTAACCGGCTCCTCTCACAACACCATTAGCAAAAGGTTCAGGGTCAGGGCATTCCTGCAGCTCGTAGGCTGGGAAAGGAAAAAAAATAAAAATTAAGGAGGAATGTTTCATACTTCATATTTTCTCACAAAAGCAGGAACAGTACATTCTCTGTGCTGCTTGGCTACTTCCTCCTCATCCAACGACTTAATTGAAAGAGATAAACTTTAATGAACCATGCACACATCTGCATGGAGGCTGAGGGAAAATCCCACTGCCGCTTCCCAGACACGAGCACTGGGGTCTGTCCCGCTCCGCCGGAGTCTCAGAGCCTGTGTTCACAGAGCCACCCCACACTTCACTCCTAACTGGGAAACCTGCCTTGTTTTTCAGCAAAACATGGGCAACCCTGAGGACGAACGCAAGGCAATTGGTTAACATGTTCCACCTGGCGTCATAAATTATTGGTCAGCCTTGCTGGAGCTGATCTGCATAGCAATTTCCAGGAGATTACCCAGAATGCCTCTCAGAGCACGTTCCTCCCTACATTGTGCAGCAGCGCATGAATTATATGGTGCACGAACAGGACAGCCAAGGCAAAATTAATGTTTTCAATTAAGTATGAGTAGCGGCTTTTATTGCTATTTCTGGGGAGTCAGCCCTTTATCAGTCCTTGGCGGTATCACATGGCTGGAGACACATGCTCCAGCTCTCCCACCGCTCACATCTCTCTCCGAGGCAGTAGCTGGACCGCTTGGCTCCCAGCTGCTGTGCACAGCCCATCCTAATTGTATTCCATTCAAAGTACACCGTGCGCCCTTGGCATCCTTTGCCCCTTCCTATTCCCATATGCCAAAGACAGGTGGGCAGAGAAGACCAACAGGTTTTACAAAAACACTCATCAAGGTGGAGCTGTGGATCAAGCAGAGCTAAAAGCTCCTGCTCTCTTTCAGCGCGGCAGGGACTCGCACTGGCAGCCCCAGTCCAGCACCTTCAAAGAGCAGCAAACCCAGTAAGAGGAGCACTTCCAGGGCCTCGCTCTGCTGGCTTCAGAGACCATGGTGGCTGTTGCTCAGAGGACATCATGTTCAAAACTGGGGAGCTGTCTGAAGACTCAAGCTGGGCAAGGTGGCAGACACCTCCATTTCCCCATCATCTCCAAAACCAGCACTGAGGTCATCTTTTGATTTAAATAATTTATTTCTCCACTTTCACTCCAGCTATCCAAGCCAGCCCTGTTACTGCATTATCTGGCTATTTACCTGTTTACCCAGTTCCCCCACCAGCCTGCCCCAGCACAAAGCCAGGCTGCAGCTAAGGATGTATCTGAGACTGAAAAGCAGCTGCACAGTTCCAGAGCAAACTCAGGGATGCAGAGGACTCTTCTCTTTGCACATGACTGTCGACAGAGCCAAGATCCAAGTGAACCTGGCTGGAATTAATTCAAAGGCATTTCACTGCCACAAAGCGCTCCAGGAACATTTGTTATTTGCCGTAGGCATAAGTCCAGGTGAACAGATCCCAGTTACTAGGATTAAGCACAGCCTTCGTGTAACTCCTTTCCACTCATTTGGATTAAGTCCTCGTGGAGTTAATTCAACAGAAGAGCAACAACTGTGATGCCCACTCTTTCCCCTTCCCTCACCATTAGCACGCGGGGACAGCAGCGTCCCACCGCTGCTGGTTCAGTGGCCTCCTCACCTTGGTATTCCAGCTTGAAGCCTGGCTTGTTCTGCGAGTGGTCGCTGTGGAAATACACAGTGGTTTCATGAGACGTCGACAGGAGGGAGCCTGGGATTTCAGTGCCACTGAACCGCCCGATGACGTTACTGGTGTCGTACGGCCCGTTGCGGATTTCAACAAAGTCGTGGTTCGGCTCAGTGGAGAAATTTAGGAACTGGATGTGAGCACCTGGCGAGGAGGAATGAACAGTCTGCCTCTAAAGCTATACTGAAGCCCTAGCACACCAGCACTGCTCACCCAGGGATGCCCAGTATAGCCCAGTCAGTCTGCAGGAGGACATTTACCATGTTGGAGGTAGAGGGTGCTTATAGGTGTATGGGTCCTCCCAGTTTCAGATAAGCCCAGGCTATTAACACCCACAGTTTCATGCTGCTGGGGTTCTTGTGCACCCCTCTCCCTCTGCCTGACACCAGAGAAATTAGGAAGGCAAAGAAGGCTGCATGGATCCCCTCTCACCAAACCGAGTGCAGCCAGCTCAGATGGCACGGAAGACGGGGCCAGGCCTTCCCCTCCCTCAGCAGCCACACCAGGAGGAGGAGAGTTAATTCAAGAAGCTCCAGAGAGTCAGCACTTCTCCCAGGCACAAAATACCTCCACCTCCCGGCAACGAGACGGGGCTGGCCTGGAGATAAGCTGAGCCAGAGGCGTGCAAATTCCTCTCCAAGGGCTGGGGAGATCCTGATTTTGAATGTGCTGACGCCTGCACGAGCTCCAGCTGAGGCAGGATGTAACCCCACACAAGCTCTGGTCACCCGTGACATGATGCAAGTGGTGATGTTTTAAGGCCATTGCAAACCTGAGTGGTTCAGGATGGGGAAGCAGGCGAGCACACTGAAGGAGGACATTACAGAGGCGTGCCTACGCATCCCTATCACAGGTGATGTCATCACCTTTTGAAAAAGTATTTACAATTTCACAGCATAAATGCATCTTGAATGGAAATCAAACCAAACCCGGCTCTCTCACCGAAGCCCACCGGCAGCAGGATCCTCCACGTGCAGTCCAGGTTGCTGGGATAGTTTCCTGGGAAGCCCGGGCTCAGGAGCACTCCCTCCATCTCTTCTGCTGTTCCTCCACACTGGGCTGCAAAATCAACAGCGTTAATGGTCAGGATCATTCTGGGTCTCTCTGGATGATGGCCGTGGCCAGCCAGCTGCGTGGGAAATAAAGAAATTAAGAACTAAGCAGAGAAAAAGGAAAGCCTGCTACAGAACTCGCACACAGCTTGCCAGGCGCTGCACTGCCGCATTACAAACGCATGTGCCTTTCTCCTGCCCTCTGGAGACAAAGGCCTGGATCCAGAGATCCCGTTTTGGCAATCGCAGTGGGAGAGAGAGGTCGGAGCTGCAGGAGAGATGGATGCTCTGTCCATAGATGATGTAGCAGCACACGTTGTACGCAGAGCACTTGTTTGAATTTTTAACCACCTAAAAACCAATTACTGTGATGAAACAGACTGATCCTATTTTGACTCCAGTTACCACCACTGCTTTTTCTGGTTAACTGACCCACCTTGGCTGCTACACTGTCAGTCTCTGGGCAGTGACTGACAAACACAGAACAGCATTTGCACACTGACTGAAGTAAATTCCCTACCAAGAAGCGATCCGCGGATGACAGCACGAAATATGTTTACAAAAGGCATCACATGAAATTTAAACAGAGATAGCATCTTCTCACTCTTATCTGGACAACCTCTGCCTTGTCAGGGTAACACCACCCAGCTGAACACACCCAGGTGTACCCTAACACGTTCCGACAGCGAAGGTACAGACTCACTTCATCCAATATCTCATTACGTGGGTACTTGCTCCTAACAAGGTTTCTCCCAGAAGATTTCTCTTTCTGTTCCCTCTTAATGGCTCTTTAATAGAACTACTTCTAAATTATTTAGAAGTCAAGCATCTGGATGAAGTAGACCAAAAGGAAATCGGCACGCTTGGCCAGGGAAGCAAGCTGTTCCCTGAGCAGTGGAAGAACCGAAGCCCGGGCTGCGTGTGGCCAGCAGCTAGCGGGGCTCTGGACAGAGATGAGACACATCAGTGCATAATTAGCACAGGACAACAACCTCAGGACTGTCAGCTCGGGGTGCTGTGGCATCGCCCCAAACGATGATGGTCACTCACTTGGCTGCAGAGATCTGTTTACGCCTCTCTGAAGCCAGATGACCTTTTCCAGCCAAGCGTGATGCAAGCTGAGGGATACGAAGAGGCAGGCGGATGGGCGTTTGCACCTTGGCCATCACCGTCCAAAACCAGACAGTCTGAATTAAACCGCACTGGTGTCCACACCGTCACCGTGCCTACTGGGCACAGCCCAACCAGGCAGAACCCTGCTGAAGGGGCTGACCAGTGCTGACCAAAAGAAGATAAAACTTGAAACTTGCAGTTGCTCAGCTACTCATCACCCAGACGGTAACACTGGGAGCCTCCTCCAGGCTGGGACCCCCCAGCTCCAACGCCGAGCTGAAGGGCTTCTGATTCCCTTCAGAGCAACTCCCATGGGTACGAGTCCTTCAGCTCAGTCACTCTGCTGCAAGTGTCTCTGTATTTATTCCTGGCCTGCAGATCATCGGATAAAAGAACTGTTGGCTCTTATAATTACTTTAAAGCAAAATGATGTAAGCTAGAACAGCAGGAGCCTGAAATAACTGTTAACTAAAGCTATTAAATGCACAAATGTCTCTCTCAAAGCTGTAAAATGTGCAATATGAATATTAAACATCTAGATCTGCTAAAAGCATAACACTGAAAATAATCCAAACGCTCTAGCAAGTTCTCTTCACCTTTGCGTCTCTTCTCCCAGGGCTTACTCCTCGCTCGGCGGAAATCAGCTGCCCGCTCCTTTTCTCTACGGCTTGAAACACTCCCCAGCCTCAGCCCTTCTCGGAGGGCATCACGGGCAAACGCTGTCCTGACAATGGCCTGGCCCTCGCTGGTCACACAGGACCTGCTAGACGCCAGCGTGGGGACAGCAAGGCACCAAGTAGCGCAGTCTGGGGATACTGGGAGGGTAACCAGGCCCCAGTAAAAGATGCAGTTTTAGTGATCTCAAGATGCGTTTCATAAAACTAAACCAGTGTCGGCAGATCTTTGCTTAAGATGGAGAAAAAAAACCTTCAACGCACAAAACCAACCTGTAGGTTTTCCTTTTAAGTGAATTTTTGTTGAGGAAACATTTCTGTATTTTACATTTTACTCTATAGCCACATTTTAACCATTCAAAATAAAGCACCCTGGGCAGGCCACGGGGACTTTTTTTTTGGTTGAAATTTCCTCTTGCAATAAATTAAGATTTTTTTTTTTCACACTCTCATTTCCAGAACAAACCTGCATTGCTCTAACTCAAACCCTTTTTTTTTTTTTTTTTTTTTTTTAAAGAAAAGTGCTATACATATCTGCTAGGTATGAAAGAACCAGCGTCCTACCGATGCAGAGCGGAGGTGGGTAATTCCAGCGGCGGACTGTGCCTGGCATGCAGGAGATGTGAGAGTGGCCCTGGAAAAGAGGAGACAAGACACAGGGTTTGGAGAGTCTCCCTGTATCCCAGGTGTTTGTTCTCGTCCTTTTGGCTGGAAAACGTCCGGTACCTGAAGCGCGTAGCCTGGCTCACACTGGAAAGAGACGACATCGTTCACTAAATAGCGCTCGCCGATCTTCAGGCCGTTCCCGGGAACGGGGGGCTCCGGGCAGCTGGACAGGCCGACGGCTGCGAAGGCAAGGGCAAGATGAGTGCTCTGGGGAGCCAGGAAGGCAGAAAGAATGGAAACACACACACCTTCATTTCATCCATTCCCCGTTTACCAACCACCTCCATCACAGACACTGGGGGGGAGAAAAGTCCTGTGGCTCCTGCATTCTCCCAAAGACACCCCGATCACACAGTATTCCCCTGTTACAGCGTACATCCAGGATCCAGCGGTACTCTGGTCTAGTGCCTTCACTTCACCTGGAACACGCTTTTTTCATGTGCAAAAGTATCACAAATCATTCTGTGATTCACAGCCACGAATGTTTTCAGTTAAACCCTAATAACTTGATGGAAGAGCCACATCTGCAACAGCATGTCCACTCACAGAGACCAACTCATCCTCAACGGTTCCCAAGCCAAACCAGCTGCCACGAACCCTCCCATCCGAGGCCCCTGTTCGTGTTACGCCGCGCACTCCTGTACCAGCCAGGCAGCATCCGACAGAAGACCGGTGAGGAGGCACGAGGGAACTCTCTGCTGTCCCTCACTGGCAGTATCAAGGGCACACAGTACCTATTGTACATAATTTGTCCCTTTTTGTGCAGAAGCAGCAAGCTTTAGTTCTCCAACCTGCTTCTTTCTGTTTTCAGACTGAATTTACCATGAGATACAAGCAGCAGTAAGCACGGCTGGTCCTTGACAGTGCCTGCAGAACAGCCTACAGAAATTTCATTCAATCCCATTTCCATCTGAGCTACATTCACCACCGGGAATACCCTGCTGCAAGCCCAGCTCGTAATCCCCGAAGTCGTGTCTCAGGTGAGGTGCTCCCTTCACACCCATGCCACCCCCTCTTCCTTCTGCAATGCCAACTGGAGATAAAACGACAACCGGCGCCCGCAGCCAGCTCGCACCCACGGCAGCCCTGCCGCCTGCCAGCACCTCCCTCGCTCTCAGCGCTGGCAGCTGCCACTGAGAGATAACCTTCTGCATCACAGCAAGGGCTAACGCTCTGCTTAAACCCACAGTCGGAGGCCAAAGCAGATGGAAAAAAAAAGAAACGAGAGAAGAGATGCTGACTCTCCTCCTGAAACCTAAATCAAATTTCCCAGCAAGTAAACATGAAGTCCCTCCCCACACACGGCTGTATTGCTTGACCTTCCGAAAGACAAGAGAGAAAACAGCTTTCAATAACTTCCCATTCACTGGGTTTCACTCCATCCTAAATTGTTCTTGCTCTGCTTTGGCTGTCGAGCATGTAGAGATAAGAGTTTTGCTTGAGGAATCCAGAGGGGGAGAAACCTCCTTGCAGCACCTCTAAACAGAGACAAAACCTGGGGCTCAGAGCTGTGAAATTCCCGTTGTGCAAGCAAAGCAAAAAAATACATTCTTTCCAGCTGCCCTGGAAATCAACACCTATTAATTTCCTCAGCAAAGAAACCAAACAAGCTTGATAATCCCAAACCTCATGAAAAACCTGAACATGATTGCTGCAGTGGGGTAATGCGATCCTCAAAGAACTTATTGATTGGAACAGAAATGGAGAAGAAATAGAGTCGCAGCAAGAGAATTTCGATAACAACATCCATTTCTCCAGCTCCCAGAGAGCAATCTGGGGCACAGTTTCTCTCCCCAATCTTCTTTTTTTTTTGCCATAATTGTGCTGGATCCATTAACGTGCAAGGTTTCAATCTGCAGCTCTGTAAACACCGGAAAGCTTCGTACTGGTTGGCCCTCTCAAAGTGTGCAGTCTCTGCAGTCAAACAGCCATGCCATTTCCGCGGACGTTTTACAAAATGAAAAGCACTTTCAAATCCATTTGCTGCTTCGGAAAAAATAAACAGGACTTCAGAGACAAACACAAGATCTGTGATCAGAATCAATTGTCAGACACGGTGCCCAGCAAGGAGCAATTACGTCTGCGTTGCCCCAGGGAAGACTGCGTGAGCAGAGACAGCGGTCCCAGCACATCTCAGCAGCTCACCATCACTGCTACCAACGCGGGAACAGGGCCGGGCTGTCACCACGCGTTAGCCAGTCCTCCGCGAGCGGCACAACGACCAGACTGGCTCCCGGCCCCGCCGCACTCGTGTGTTTACTGCACTGCAAACACACAAGCCCGCCCGCTCTCCTGACGGCCAGTTAAACTTTCCACTGAGCCGAGAGCTGCGTGCTGCACCCGCCTGCTTGCACGCTGTCCGTGCTGCTGCCGGACCGGGCGTGAAGAACGCAAGCCCTCGGTGAGACAAAAGACACCATGGCTGTGACCCACTGCAGCTTGGCTGTGCCACACCCTTCCTGCTCCGGTAGCAGGAATCAAACCACAGACTGTTTGCGGTTTTGTGCCCCATGGCATAAGAAAAACATTGATAAAGTGGACCAAGTTCAGTAGAGGAGCACCAGGAAGGCCAGGGCCTGCAGCACTCATCCTGTGACAAACGGCTGCCCAGAGTGTTTGTGCAGTCTCTGTTCTTGGAGTTTTTCAAGCACAGACTGCATAAAGACGTATAAAGTGAGTAATCTGGTTTTATCTCGTACCAGACCCTGCTTTCAGCAGGAGGTTTGATGAGATGACCTCTTCCACAGTCAGAACTATCCTATGAAGATCTGTCCAGCCCCGCACGCTGTTTCCAGCGGTGACCAACATCAAATGCCTATGAAAGACTGCAAAGAGTAGGCAGCTCCTCCCAACCTCGGGGAAGCATCATTTTAGGCACTTCCCAAAGTAAGATTACGGCACAGTGTTGAACAGGCCAGTTCTCCGTGAATTTTTAATACTTCGGCCTCCACAACTCCTCCTGTGCTACAACACAGAAACCAAACAGGTACTACAAAGAGGATCAGCAGCGAGGTGAGGGTCACTCCGAGACCCCACATCTCCTCCGCTGATCTGCTCACTCCATCTCTGCACCTGGAGAGCAGGGCACCACACGCACACGGGCCTTAAAGCTCGCTGCCTGTTCTCCACCAAGCAGCTTCTGCTTCTACGAGGCAACGGCTCCGTGACCATTTCCCCATCACTCAGAGGAACTGCGAGATCAAGGCCGAATTGCTCTTACTTTTGTATTCCAGGTGAAAGCCGGCAGCAGAGACGCTGATATCCGAATAGAAATGCAGATAGAGATGGTTTGAAGTGCTGTTCAGCAACGCAGGCACTGTCGTTCCTAGGAAAACAAGAGGTGCACAAAGATACTGAAGAGGATTCTTTTTTCCTCCGCCGTGTCCTCAGAGACTAGCTGCAGAAGAGGCTGAGAACAGAAAGTCCTTTAACTTAACAAGCTCTCTTGGTTTTGATCAGGTTCTAATGAGGCCAATTGAGAAATACCCAGATCCTCTCCCCCGCAGTGGCCTTTTCAAAGCCTGCCGGCGAATTTTCATCATGTGAAGTTTTACCACTTACAGACCAGTAGAACGAAAGTGTCAAGAAGGGAATGGGCGATGAGAAACAGCATGGGTGGAATGCAGGTCCCCACAAGGTCCGGATTCCTCCTCCTGCCCCATTCCCTGGAAGCCGCTGCAGCAGCAGGCCAAAGCAGTTCTACCCCAAACGCAGCGCTGGGAGCAGATCTGCTGCTCTTTACTCATGACCATTCTCCTTACCAACCTCAAAGCACTTCGAGCACGTTTGTTCATTAAATAAGTGAGAATGGGGGCCATTGGTTTGCAAGTGGCTCTGCTGTTTAAAAGCTTGACAAGGCTCTGGGGCTGCCTGCTACTCCCCTAAAGCCACAGCCCCCACCGCCCAGCGAAGACAGGCTGTTGTGCAGCCCTTCACCCGTTCTGGTGCCATCAGCCAGGGGAGGTTATCCCACCCGGTGCGCGGTCCGAGCCAACCCCACGCAGCCCAGCAGCGCCGCGGGAACCCTCGCTTCGAGGCTGTGGAAACGCTGGTGGGTTTCTGCAAAAAAAACCCAAACCTAACTCCCTGGTTTTGTGTTTAAGGCTCTCTATCAATATTTTCTGCAGGATGACAGCAGGCAAATTCCCAATTCGACAAAGCACATGATTGCCTTTAAGCAGATGCTTAAATCTATGCTGAGTTTCTGAAGCACTTCAGCATGTGCTTTATTTTCTGTACGTGAAGTCCAGCTGACGTGATCAGGAATTATGCACGCCCTGATGGGCTTTGCTGAACATGATGCTGCACACGTACCAGAGAAACTTCCCAGCATGGTGGCTGTGTTGTCTCCTCCATCGAACACTTCCAGGGAATCCCAGTTCTGCTCAGTAACAAAGCTGATCACCTGGATCTGAAGAGAAGAAAAAAAAAAGTAACAGTAAAGCTCCTGCAATTGTGCTAATAAACCAAAATAATATCAGCGAAAGGGTCCGTAACAAAGTCAGGAACACACCGCGCGGTTTTAAGTCAGCACTGCCATTTCTCTGTGCTAAAGCACTAGCACATCGTGGAGCCCCGTTGCCTCTGACCGCCACCGTTTGGGTTGTACAGCTATTTTCCAGCAAACTCCAGATTTCCGTACCAGGGGTGCTGTTTGCTACTGCTACAAAGGGAGAGCTCCTGCAATTTCACAGCTGATTTACAGCGGCTGACAATCTGAGCCTTTTTTCCTGTTTGGAGAAATCCCTGAAGACTTTTGCAACACTTTCATATGGAAGTAACCACTAGCAACCCAAGAGCTAAAATAAAACCACAGAAATCCGCATTAAATCACAAGCCTTTTTTTTAATTCCAATGAAGTTTCTGCAACTGCTTTGTTTCTCAGCTTTTAGCCAAATCACTCAAGTTGCATTTTCAACTTTCCCACCCTTTTCTGCCACGCTCCGTAAGGTTTGGAGCTTCGGGAAGTCACTCGACTCCATTAGTTACAACTTTAACGCAATCCTCAAACGAGTAACGTCACGGGAAGCGATAAATCTGCATTTACACTGAAAAGCAGCTCTTACACTCCACCAAACGTCTACACGTAATTGCACGGATTTGTTTTCCTTGATTACCACTAAAATGGATTCTGTCTTTATTCTTAAACACCAGGAGTTCAAAGTATTCAGTGTCCTATTAAGAAAAATAAGCCGAGCTATACATCAGGTCTGGGGAACAGCCTGACAGAGTCAGACAGCAAACCTGAGAGAAAGCCAGCAGCACTCAGTAAAACACAGCTTTGATTTATAAGCTCTGGATGAATTTTTCAAACACTGGGTACCTCCAATTAAACACTTAGGCCAACAATCTGAATAAAAAGGACCCTTAAAGACAAATCAGGAGTATAAATGACTGGCATAACTTGCCCCCAAAAGGCCTGATCCGTCGGCAGGTGGCAAAAGCCGCAGTTGCTTGGCACCGCTGCTGCCGGGTTTGGGGAGAAAAGGGTAACTTTGGAAATTTGGGCACAGATTCCCCTTTCATCCAGCCTTCACGCATCTGCTTATTGCAGAGCCTTAAAAATAATAATAATAATAAAAAAACCCAAACCCCATTGTTTCTGCCATTTTAACCTTTTTCCTCCTTGAATTAGTCTGAATAATAAAGCAGGCTATAAAGTTCCTGCAAAGTTTTTTCTTTCCAAAAAAGAAGCGGAGTTCATCCAGCAGAAATCGCAGAGACCCCTGCAGAGCCATTACCGACCTCACTGCCCCAGTCAGCGCCTTTCAGCCCAATTACACCCCCACGCTGATTTACGTTGTGGAAAAAGAACACGGATTAGGAACGTGCATTTTGTTTGCTCTTAAATTTTCTAAATTATTTATTCTCCTCTCCCTCCCAACTTCACGGAATAAACATTTTTAAGGTCCTAATTCTAGTCTGACATGTGCATTCACAAGGGATCTGCATCTATTTGCTGCCACGTATATAAATTAGTTCACTCAGGAAGGTTTGCTACAGGAATGAATAATTCATGGCAGAAGTGCTAGCTCATACGCTGATTACATAAAAACCCTGCCAGTGACTCACTGCTGCTAAGAAAGCTTTAATTTCACCTCCTTCTCTGATTTACAGTTGTTTAACCTTTAATTGTTGTACAAAATGAGGGTAAACTGATGCTTAAATCAGTATCTAATAATGGAGAACGTCTCGCACAGAAAAGCGGTGTCCAGGGAAGCGGAGCTGATCCAAGCGGGATGGGTTACGCAGCTGCTGCGCGGCAGAGGTCCGGCTCCGTGGCCGTCACCCTGCCTCTGGGCTGACCCCAACTGACAGCTCCACCCAGGGCTTTGCTGCGGCTTCTCTGACCTCCTGGGGGCCAACACCTTTCGCCACGCCGCCTTCTTCCGTAAAAGATTTCCACTGGAACCCCCAGTGCCACGAGCCGATGCGATCTGGTTTGACCTGGAGGGAAGACACCATCCCACGGCCGGCCCGCGTCGACGGGGCCCCTCGGCACGGCTGGAAGCAGAGACCCCATCACCAGTGCGGGTCCACACGGACTCTCACCAAGCACCAGATGAACCGGTCACACTGAAGGACCATGATCCTGTCTCTTCTCCAAAACCTTCCCACTCTACACCGAGGAACTGAACTCTGCGCTTCGGCAGCGTTAGCGCTCAGCCACAGGATACGCTTTTGTGTCTGCCTGCATTTTGTGTTAGACCCCAAAATATCTATTTCCCTTGTGAGAGATCACACACAGCAGGAAGGGGGCAAAAAAGAAGGAAAAAAAACCCACCAAAAACCAAAAGAAAAAAACCACACCTTTGGCATTACGTTTGCCAGTGCTACGAGAGCTGCCTTTGCACAACCAAAGAGTTGTGAGTATGAATCAGAACACGCTTTTAACAGCCGGCTGCGGCACGCGCTTCCTCTCCGCTCAGATGTGCAGAAACAGTTCCGTGGGCTGAGGAGCGGCAGCGAGGGATCGCGCTCCGAACACAGCAGTGCAGAGTGCAGACATCTATTTGCCTCGCTTTAAAAATTCAGTGAATTATCACCTCCCCATCCCAGGAGTCCTGAGCTACTTGCACACTGCCTCAACCGCTCCGATGTTGGGCTGAGCGAAACAGACCCTCCCGCCATTTGGGGGTTTCGAGAACGGCTAAAATTTCAGATGAACAGGGAGGAATTGACGGCGAGCTCTGAGGCTTTTGAAAACACGGTTTTAAATGGCTTCAGAAACAAAGAGGAGAACAAGAAGTGCTGGACTGGACACATGAAAGCCAGGCAAAGGGCTCAAAATATCGCTCCAGGCTTGTGCCGCTCTGCCGGGAAGCCCCCCGGTGCTGCTCCTGCCAGCTCTGCCATCTCTGCCATCCCAGACCCAGGCTCACATTTCAGATTGAGTTACGATGGCGGCACCAGGTAAGAATCCTCTCCGGGAGAGCAGAACCGTAATCCAGCACGGCAGAGCTGATGTTTCAATAAAACCGCGCAGAGAAACACAACTGCTGTGTGCCAGCAGCTGGAGTGCTGCAGAGGGGGAGGGACCCACCTACAAGTCTATTAACCAAACACATGATGGAGAAATAAAAGCACTTAATGAACAAAACCCTCACAGACAAAGTGGTGTAAAGAAGAAAAACCTTCTCTTAATGAGGTCTGTGGAGTGAATGAACCTGCTAAAGAATCCATCTGTGCGCCAACCCACGTCAGTGAAACGTACGGCGAGATGCCTTCTGCGAGGACAACGCGCACACACGCTGAATGGGAGCTTTATCTAAGGTCTGGTCTCTGATGTTGGGCTTAATTCTAAACATCCTCCCGTTTGCAGGACTACTTCTGCAGAGGGACGATAAGGACCACAAAAAGAGCTGACAAGAAAGCTCATTTACCTGGAGACAATGAACAGCACAGCCGTAACTGTATAATCACAGTGCCGCAACTCCGCTGGCAAAACAAATCCACAACGGCACTCCGGGCAAGGAGCTTGGTGAAGCTTGCATTGCTTTCAACATTGCATAACTAAGCAGTATAAAGACGTATGCCCAAAATACCGCAATTATTTTGTTACACCAGAACAGCCACATGGCTCCAGCTGATCCCCCACGGAGAGTGCCCCCAGGAGGCAGAAGTCCATTGAAATATTACCCTCTTTGGGCCATCACAGCGTGAACAAATGTCTGATTCCAGAGAATTACACATCCAACCGATCTCTTTCCTAAGAGGAGCAGCAAGCTCACAGCACGTGGCCTCTGACTGAACCAGACACCGTGCTCAGGCCGCAGCGACAGCTGCTAGCACCATACCTGTATCCCCGCTCCCTCGGGGACCGTGATCTTCCACACGCAGTTGAGGCTGTTCAGGTATGGCTCAGGGAAGCCAGGGGACAGGATGGTCCCTTTGCGCTCCGTCAAATTTCCACCGCATGGCACTGAAACAAACACAGCAATGCTTGAGCATGAAGGACATGGCTTTATGCTAAAACATTCTCTTTAAAACATCTGTCCATGGACAAAAAAGCAAACAGAACTGGCTCATAATTTAAGGATAAGATTTGTATGAATAATTCTCCTTTCAGTAACTCTCTCGTACAACTTCTAACAGGCGCAGTGCACAGCCCTCAGGTGTGGTGAACACCGGGCACATCAGCCCATGGACCGGTTCTTCACGAACAGCTCTCCTCCAGAGACGGCGAAAGCAGCTGTCAGGCAGAGCTAGTTTATTCTAGTCACTGTCCCAGATCCCACAACTGGATCAAGAGGTCCCCTCCCTGACATTGGGGGTTCACTGTCCTTGTTCACACGCAGACCTGGCTTTTGTATGTAAGAGGTACGAAATGGTTTAGTTTGTTTCATTGGTGTTTTAGTTTTTTTTCTGTTGATTGATTGTTTTTTGTTTTTTGTTTTTTTTTAAACCATCCTGAAGAACGGAATTTATTTTTCTAGCACAAGTTGCTGAACTGACTTGTCTTTCCTTCCTCCAAACCCAAGGATACCTACCCACGCAGGTGGGCACCGAAACGTTCCACTGAGCCAGGGCCCCGGGCATGGTGAGGCACTCGATGCTGCGGGAGCCCTGGAGCGCGTAACCAGCGCTGCACTCGAACCGCACCACCGCCCCCACCGCGAAATCGCTGCCCAGCCGCCGGCCGTAGCGAGGCTCCGGCACCGAGCTGCACTGGGTGGCACTGGTCCGAGGAACCGCTTGCATCGCAGGCAGGAGAAACCAGCAGGCGAGCATGCAATTGCAAAACAAAAAGAAAACAAAGAAAAAAACAGTTAGAGTCAATATTTTGGAAATATTAAGTGCCATGTTAAAGATCTGTTAAAAACAACGCAGGAATTTGATTATACCTAAACCCCAAAGAGTGGCTGAATGCAACCACAACCACTCAGGAGAAATCACATTTCACTCAAACGTCAATTCAAGTGATACTTGAAATAAAAGCAGCCAGGACACTACAGAACCACGCGTGCTTTCCGAGATGAGATTGTTTGCCTCCAGAAAACTCATCATCACATCAGAAAGGTCATTTCTAAATCCGAAAATCAAGGAATTCAGCAATGACTTTCCAAAAAGTTGGTTTCCCATGTAACACTAGAGCCTCAGTAGAGAATCCTTTACGTTTCTCAGCTCGCCTGGCCTCTTCACTACAAAGGACAGTAATTTTAAACAATCTTTTTCATGATGGGAAGAGAAAGAAAGAAAAGGGGAATTTAAATTGTGATGCTGCATCGCCAATTGTTGAAATTGCCTGTTCAAAACAGGGAACAACAGCCAGAGAACGAAACGGAGAGTCTGACAGGTAAGTGAGGGGAAATACGAGAAATGTCTATGGCTGAGGAAGAAATCAATTTATGTTTTCCTCTGAGTTGTTTTACAATTTATTAGTGCTTAATGCCCAAGTTGCTGGGAGGGGAAAAACATGGAGATGATGAGCATATCAGTTATTTCATTTGATTTTAATCTGATTCAGAGAGATGAATGTCACGCCCACTCTGGCATCCTGCAAGATGATCAGCAAGAAGCCGAGTGTCTCAGGGGTCTGGGGAGGGGAACGCAGAGGCGTGAAGGAGCCAGTTACAACGGGGCACTACTTTGGGCAAATCCAAGAGAGTCAAAACACCCACGGATCCGTACTGCTGCTCACACAACCCCAGCTCAGCCATTTGTGACCGATGAGCGTGTGCTTGGCCTCTCCCCAAACCACGGAAAGAATCACGCCCGTGTGCCTAACCCTGCCGCGCTGCTCCCCAGCTCGGGCTGCTTTCCACTCGCCGCTGTGGGCTCCGGGCTCCTGCACCTCGGGGGAATTTGCCACACGCATGCGTCACTGGGTGGGGAAGGCTACGGGAGGGAGAATTCCTTGTTTGTGTAAAAATGAGAGCAAATGCCATCAGAGCCTGGCCAGGTAGATCACAACCAGCAATGGCTCTCTCCACGCAATAATCACTGAAGAGCATGCAGCTCCTAATGAGCGTGCAGGAGGGAGGAGGCAGTATTTACTGATTTCATCAAACCCTTTGCTTTGCTGAAATCTTTGAAGATGACTATCAGAACGATCGTTGTTCTGCAATAATTAGGCAGAAATTCAAGAGGACGGATCTCTGGATACTCTAACATCCAAACCATGCTTCACTCCTCCCCCAGAGAAGGCCCAGCTTGTCCCTGCTGTCTGTCCCCACTCCACAGCACCGTGCACGTAGAAGCCTGGCTGACCCACGGATAGCTACGCAAAGCGCGTGGGCGAGGAAGCCCTTCTGTTCTCCCACTACTCTGCTCATCACTTTCTATTTACTACTTGAAAAGCTCTAAGTGGGACTCACCAACGCAATGCAAGCTGTTACTGAAAGGAGCAAGGGGCAAAAGTTTGACAGCAGGAGACCTAAGCCTGTGACACGCGGAGAGAAGGGATTTTCCAGAGCTGCTAGACAAGTGTTCAGCTGCTTACACCAAGAAATGTGCTAAAACGCCGGTGGGGAAAAATGCCTGGGATAAATCCCAGGAACTCACTGTGTACTCAGGGCGTGACTCAAGGATACTTCTGATACTGATCCTGGGATGTGCGAGGGCTGGGGCTGAGTGAACACAGAAGGTCTGAATGAAAAGTACCCACAGGAGCCAGACAGCCCGGCAAGTTCACTCTTAACAAATTCAACTTCATCTCCTGTGATGTTTCGTCTTCAGATAGAAAGTGCGCAAGGACCACAGACACCAAAAGCCGTTCAGGACGCTTCAAAACACCACTGTATTTTTGACCATTATCTTGGGACCAAGGTGAGGACATCTCCAGAACACAACTGTACTCACCTTGGTAGACAAAATGAAAGCCCTTGGCTGTAGATTGACCCTTGGAACTAAATTTGAGGAGAATCTGGTTGGTGGTAGCTAATGGTAATGATTCACCTAGATGAGGAGAAAGAGATAAAAGGATTATTGGGATTACAGCATTAGCTACACAAACGGGTTGCACAGAGCAAGGTGTCAAATGGCAGGCTGTACTTTTGGCTTGCTTTTCCCAGCAGCAACAGGGATACGCTCCCTACCTGTATGAGAGCCCGAGAGGGAGCTGAGGAGCCGGGAGTGCTGGTTGGGGCCATCGTGGACTTCGATGATGTCGTTGAGCGCGGTCTGGAAGAAGGCAAACTGCCCGAAGACCACTGCGGAGAGAGGGAGCGCCGGTCGGGGCGGGCAGCGGGCCGGGCCACGCCGCTATCCCCACATAGCCAGGGCCTGGAGTCGAGGCATTTCAGCTTCTTTTATCCCAAGAGCTTGGCAAAGATAAAAAGGGCCTGACTGACAGCCCTGGAAGACGGAAGCCCTTTATTTATCCACAAAGTAGGCATAACAGAAGCAGCAACCAGCCTCCCCCGTGCTCACTTGCCAGTACGCTTTAACACTGATTCATAGGCCAAGAGGGATTCTTTTATGAATCATCCCATTTGCCTGCCTACATACCACAAGGTATATAATTTCATCAGCTGATAATTACTATTTATTATTTGTATTGAACCCCTGTCATGATATGGGCTCCCATTGGGTTCAGCATTGTACAAAACCTGAACAAAATAACAATCCCTGACCTGAAAAACCTAATTTCTAGACTGAACCTCTTTGGTCAGGGAGGATGGCTGCCACGGAGAGAGGACAGTGCTAAGCCTGTCTACAGAGACTGCTAACGAGGGAGCCGTGCAGTGCTGTGTCCTACTGCATACATGTAAACGCACCAAGGAGCAGGCAGAGCTTCTAAAAGGGAGAAAATAATGAGAGGATCAGAGCATTTTTTTTTTTAGCTAGAACAAAGAAACTTCACTTATTTATCTTTATTTTTCAGAATATAACAAGGTTTTTCCTCCCAAACCTGCACTTATGTTTTTTTCCTCCCCTTTGTCTCCTCTCCTAGCTTTGCATTCCAAGTTGTAAGTGCCCAGTTGCAGATTCACAAGCTGAGTGGCCTCTTGCTGTGAAATTCATCATCCACCAAGCTCCAACATTTGTTTCCAGCACAGCTTTGATTCAGGCAACACTGAAAAAGTCTCAATAGCATACCCTGATGCCTGCTGCACGCAAAATCCGAGAAGTGAAGAAGATGGGCAATGCATAATGTTCACTGCTAGTGGTTTTCCTGCTTACTTCCTGCATTTTTTTTTACCAAAAACCAGAATTGAGAGACCTTCACCTGCCAGAGCTGGCACTGCAAGTGCCCTTTAGGACCTTCAAATTCCCTTCAAACAAGAAAATACGTTAACCAATACTAACATCCAGCTAGCTGCCTCAAAGCTTTCCAGAACATTGAGCATTCTTGTATTCAAGCTCCCACCAAAATTAATCAGCACTGGAATCCATAACAAGAATGCTGCTCTGTTTAAAGGGATCTGGCTTTTGATTGGATCTAGTTTTGAAATCCAATTTACACATGATTTAAAAATAAAAATTAGTCCTAAGTACCATTCCTGCACATCCACAAAACCATGCATTTGCGTGCTGCTCTGCGCAGACAGATCATTTAGCACCGCAGTCAGCATGTGCTTATAGTAAATACACGTTGTGCTCTCAGAGCTCCTCCGAGTCTGCTGCTAGCATTAATCACCGTGAACTATTTTGTGCTATTTTTTCAGCTCTGCATGACTGGATGTAGTGCAGGAACTGGATGGGAATCATTTTTGATAGATTTTGAAATTCAGAAAATTCCCATCATCCTTCTTGACTACAACAAAGTATAAACAGCATCCAACAGTGCCACTTCCTATTTTCCAGCCTCCCTTATCTCCATTTATACATGCACTGACTCTGCTGCCTCATTCAAACAAAAAAAAACCCCAAACAAGAGAGCTGCACAGACAGCAGGACAGATTTTTGAAAAGCATCCAAAACGATACCGTAGTCCTTTGGCACAACGATGAAGTACAGGCAGACTTGTCCGCTGGTGTAGTTCTGGGGATAATTCGGAGAGAGGACGACGCCGTCCGAGCCCGTGTACTGACCGCCACAGGGTGCTGCAAGAGAACGGCAAGGAGAGATCAGCGAGCACACCCTTCCCAAAAACTCTGCCGTGAAACCCCTGCCTTTCTTCCACTGCTCCGAGATCCACCCACACGCGGCAACACCGGGCTGGGTCAGCTGCGCCCAGCCACGATCGATTCCACGCTTCAGGCATCGCAGCTCCCGCTGCAAGTTCTTATTAAGAAAAATAAGGCTTATCCTAACCTGGGTTCATGCCTGCTCACATTTAATTATCAAGGCCACAGCAAGGCTGAGGGATGCCAGGTATGGTGTCGCAGCCTAACGCGCCATTCGCGCTGCTCTCCTCCCGACCCCGAAGCACAGGACCCGTTGGGATGAGCTCCCACTTTTTGCCCTTTCCCAGCGCAGGAGCCTGGCTCCACTGGGAACGGTGTCCTCCCCACCAGCGCCTTTCTGAGTCAGGGATTTCATTCCTCCAGCCACCGCAGACTGACAGCTAGCTCTCGACTCACTTCTCAGAGTAAGGTGGTCTGACTGCAAGCCTATCATTTAAATCATTTTCTCATTAAGCCGGGAAACACACCAAACAAAAAAAAAAATTCCTCACAGAACCTCTAATACCACCTTCTGTTTTCTAAATAAACCAGGTCCTCGCCCAGGAAAGCACAGGCTTAAGTGCTTTGATGAGCAGGGATCGGCCTGAGCAAACGTTGAAGCGGCTTCCTGAATCCTGCCCCGCGCAGGGACACAGGATTGGTCGTGCAGATCATCTGTTGGGCCCAGTTCTCCGTCTCTCTCGAAAGAGGGTTTGAGAAACTTCATGTAAGTCAGCTCTTCCTGACCTCCGGGTGTTAAAAAAACTGGAAAGTGATGAAACACTGAGAAAAACTTTCTGTCCCCTTACAAGCAGCTCTGTGCAGAGGTAACACCAAGCTTTTCATTAGGACAAACCGCGACAGACAGATCGTTCTCCGCTCACCGCTTCCCTCGGGCCTTACCTGTGCAAGTAGGTCGAGGTTTGTTCCACGTGGGTTTTCCATCCCCTCCCATTACGCACGTGAGCGTGGAGACCCCTTCGATGTCATACCCGCCGTCGCAGTAGTAGGTAATGGTAGAGCCCAGCTTCAGATCCGTTCCCACTCGGGTACCGTTTTTAATCGAGCCCGGGTCAAAGCACGACTCCCGGGGATTTTCTGCAAGAGAGAATTGCCAAGATCTTCACTGGTCTGATACAGTTGCTCTAGAATTCTGCTCAATGGCATGCTTTTTAGCTTTTCTCCTCTGAGAATCTCACTTAAGCATACCAAAGACTAGTACCACTTGCAGAGTTCAGATTTCATTCACTCCCTCATGCTGGGAATGTATGGGTCAGACCCTGGTCCAGACCCTTCTGTGATGCTCAGCTCCAGCACAAGCACACTGGAAGGAGGCAGGCTGCAGCTCACACACGTGTGTACTGGTACCCAAAAGCCAACCACCGAGGCAAAGCTTTGACATAGCTGTCTGCACTCGCTCTCCCTCCTCGCACAGGGGACAGGCTGCAAGGAACTTTGCAAACCAGGGCACACAAACACAGACTGAACACGCAGCGTATTTCGGATGTGCCCCATCTGCTCGCATTACCTCCCTGGCACCTATCATCCCTGTATCCAAGAGCTGTCGGTTCCCACCACGGAAATACACGGTGCCACGCGCTAGCTCCAGATGTGCAGCACGGCTGCAATTATGGCAAAATGATTACAAGCAGTTAGACAAAATGAAGACATTTTTCTCTGTTCACTCTGCCCCGCAGAGTTAAAAACTCCATTTACATAAGAAAATTCCAGCAGATACTACAGAGCTGTCAGGACTTGGAAATTTCTTTCCTCCTTCTTCTGAGGGCTTTTTTCTTTTTTTTTCTTCCTTCTTTTTTTTCCTGTATGAAATATAATTAGAGCTTTGATTAATCCTGCTCTTCTGTCATTTGGAAATTGCTCATTAACGACGAGGGCTTTTCAGAGAGCAGCGGGTCTGTGAACAATTATAATGTGTTTAAGCATTAAATCATGGGCTTTTAGTATTTGGGGAAGGGGTGGAGGGAAAAACAGAAAACAGTAAAGCCCCCAGATCTTGCTTTTGTGTCTTTGTTTGCAGTGAAAAACAGGATTAGCTCTATGGTTTCCCTTACACAACAGCTGTACCACCAGCTAGCGATCCCGTTAAACAGGGCCAAAAGGACGTGAAGTGTTTCCACCAGGAACAGCAGCCGTGAACTGCAGAAGAGAGGCCACTGGTTTTTCCTGGAACACGAGTTCCTTATTTCCAGAGCCACAGACTGGTCAGCCCACAGTGCTCCTCATAGACCATCACACACTTGTGTATCATCAAACTTTACATCACGAAGCCCTGGGCTCTCCTCCGTGTTAGCGGTGCCTTGCTGCGCAGACTCTGGACAAGGCGCTTCTCCTTCGGGTAACCCAGCTCCCCAACCAAGTAAGATGTTCCAGTTTATCTGATCCTGGGAAGAGGCACACATGTGCCTACAAGCACAGCTATTGCAGCATGCAAAAGAAAGCTCTGATACTCAAAACGTGATGGAGAAGTTCTAAAAGGGGTTCTAAAACAAAAGAATTCAACAAAAATTTGAATCCCAGTATTTCCCGTGTGTGATCTGACAGTAGGTCCTGCTGAGACACCAGCTAGATACGCAAGAGAAATCTTAATTATTATGAGTAAGATACCAGGACTAAGACACTTGTTTCAGCCACAGCACTGGAAAGCCAAGCCCCTGGCTCTCTGGCCATCTCGGACGAACACATTCCCTCCCCATTTATCCTTGGTTTTGTGAGACATCAGCCCCAGCTGCAGAAGGAAGCCTTTACCATGACTGCAAGGCAATGGAATATTCCTGTATGGAGCGGTCACCGCAGCCCGCAGGGGTGGCAAATTGCTTCTGGGCATCAGCCAACCCCAGCCCTGAAGATGAGCCGTGCATCCCACGGCCCAGAGTCCAGGGCAACACACAGGCCATTTCCAAATGGAAACACTTCATTACTTTTCCAAAATATTTTTGCACTCCACCAGCCTTTATTTCTCTGAATTGCTAATATTCACTTTTAGATCCTTTCATACAAAAGCAGCACCCAACGGCTTCCCTCTGACCACTTGATGCCTCTCATCACTCTGAGCAGTCTCACTGCCTTTCATCTGCCCAGCTGACGTGGCTTCAGCCCGTCCATCGCCTCCCAGCCGCTGTCAGATGTCTCGGCCATGTGCTTGATCACAGCCTCTGCTCTGGCTTTGAAAAACCGTGACGTTCAGTGCTCATCGCTCTCTCGATTGCTGGAAAAAAAAAGAGTGGCGGCTGACGGCTGAGCAACAAGCCCCACTACTTTTGTTGCATTTTCCTCATTCTTGATGGTTTCTGACCCCACGGGGGTCTGTGCCTTCAGGGACATCGCTCGCCCTCCAGGATGACGTGTCCCGACACGCCAGCCCTACGCCTGCCTCCAGCCGAGCACCCCTCTGCAGATGAACTGCCCCGAGGATCGCAGCAGCAGGCTACAAAGGGAGGCAGGAGCCCAACTTTAAGAAAGTATTTGGTTGCATGGTGACTGCAAAAGACTCGTAGAGGGATGTGGGAAAGCCACAGCTTCCTCAGCCTTTGATTTATTAGGCTGTGAAGCGAGTACAGCACAGCTTGTCCATTTAGGATTAACATTTTCTTTTCACTCAGACACTTAAGAAATCAAGGACTTCACCCTGATGTCTCAATTAACACGGATTCATGCTGCCAAATGTTTAGAAAAAGAGTCAAGACAAAAATGCCATGAGAACTGGCTCATTAGTCCAGGGAAAGCAGGATTTTCTGTGCTCCCCCTCTCCTTTCCCAAGGAAAGCTCAAAGCCTGCACGAGCCCCTAGAACAGGAGGTCAGGCTTTCATCTGCGCGTTCAGCTTCACTGAAGAGCTGCTGTCCCCAAAGTGCATCACGAACTCCACATCCACGAACATGTGCAAGTCTTTAGTAAGAGCCAAGCAACCCCAAGAGAAACGGTTTAGAAGACGGGTTTCCAGAACAGTCACAACGTACTGAAAAGACAAATTACATTGGGATCTTAAAGCCCAGGTGCGGCCTCGGCACCCCAAGCAGCTTAGCCCCACCAACTCACCAGGCGCCCAGCACGCCCCCATTCAGCCCAGCTCGATGGACTGCCTTTTCCAGGGGACAAACCTGTTTTTTCAAATGCAAGTCGTTCCAGGGTCAAGCATCATCTCCTATTTCTGACTGTTTCAACAGCAAATGGCGCTGGATATTTTTAAACAGCTTGCTTTGCAATGGATTTTATAGAACAGTGCTTCTGTGGGGAATTTCCACCTTAAATAACCCATAAGTAATGATGGATATATGTTTATAAGCTCAAGATGGGCAAAATAGTTCTGGCAAACAATAATAGATTTGAAATGAGGCTTGGGGTTTGTTGTTTTTTTTCCCCATTCCTTTGAAAGGGTGAAAAGTAATCAGTTTTGCTTCATTTGCTTTCAATTTCACGCCTCTTCACTTCTGGCCCACCACAGAAACAGGAAATACTAAAAAGTGTGAGAAAGCCTCCTGCTCTGGAGTATCCGATCTGGAAGCTCCCTCCTGCCCTCCGCCCCGAGGATGAGGAGCCAAACCTAAAGATGTGCCCTGGGTCCCATTCGGCACCAATCCATCAGATGTTGCTCGGATGGAGGCAGGGACTGACGGAGTCTGACCCACTTCTGCGTCCACCACAGCAGGTCCTCAACACTCACAAAATTTAAGGGGGAAAGAATAATTTGGGAAAAGCTTTTTGAATGACTAGCCTGCCCTTTACATTACTAACCAAGTGCTGTCTCCATTTAAAAATTACAAGAGTATGAATATAGAAAATGGATCTTAAAATCTGTGGTTTGTGAGACGCTGCAATGCAAACCGATTATTAGAATTCAGCTGATTACAACACAGACATACAATTATTATCTTGGTTCAAAAGATAATACATGTAGAGGTACTGAGTTAAAAACCTTAGTTTTCTATAGCTGAGACACAAAACAATCTTAAGCAACAACTGGAACAAGAGATAAATTCCGAGTATATTGCAAGCCATCTCGTCCTGCGTTTAAGCTTCTGTTTTGGAACTGTCTTTTTTTATTATGTCATCAAGAACTCATCACCCTTTTCCTTTGGTACGTATTGGGCTCTGCTACAAACGCAGCACACTGCTTTTGCACAAACGACAACGTTAACGAGGCTGGCGCTGCAAACAAGCCCTTTTTTAAGGATTATATTCAACAGACCTCAAACGGGATGCCTGAGCGGAGTAGGTCTTCCTTTCATGAACCAGCCTGGAGCCAAAATCTGCTGACGACTGCTACGTCATTCCAAAGAATAAATTCCTCCCCAGCGGAAATCCCAGACTATTGTGTTTAAGTTTCACCTGACCCTCTGAACCAATTCAGGCTTTATGCAGACAGTAAACCAAACCTCTGTCAGTTTACGGGTGGGTGGAGAAAGGACACTTACGCTTTCTCTGCTGGTAACCTCAGTTTGATTTTTCATTCTGCTGCACAGCTGCCAGTGCATCAAGGGTGCAAACCAAAACATACGTGTTCATCTCTCAGAAATGCTGCTGGTGTGGTGTATCTGTGTAGCTAAAACTGGGAAATTGCCTGCCTGAAGATCTGCCCTCGAACACCCTTCCACGGCACTGTCGCATTCCCATTTCACTCTGTCACGCTCAATGCAAAAACTGCCATCATAAAAGTCAAATTCATTCTCCTCTCTCTGTTTTCTCCATTCCTCCTGGCCCCAGAGGACAACTTTCTCTTGAAGAGCCATTGCCCCTGAAACAATTTCAAATGAAGTGCCGGGGCTGTTTGACATGCAGCCGACACAGCGTAGCTGCGGCTAGCGACGCAGTCCCGGTCCCAGGGAAGATGCAGGATTTCAAGGAGGGATTGATGGATGGCTGCTTTGCTTCCCTCCCTCCCCCCCCCCCCCCCCCCCCCCCCCCAAAAAAAATTACCAAAAGTCAACTACAAAGCCCCCAGTAATTAGAAGTATTTAACACACAGCTGATGGGGTGATATGTGGTATTTAGGGAGCTACAGGGGCAGAAGCCTTCGCGGGCTGCAGCACCAACCAAACCCAGTGAAACGGCTGGGAAAAGCCGGCGACTTTGAACTGCGGGATTCCACGCTGGCAAGGAGCCGAGCTCAGGATCTGATTTCCTTCCACACACGCTCCCTTCTCCTGCATTTCTTTTCTTCTTCCTTCGATTCCCCAAAGTTCTATTTTCTGCCGCTTCTCAGACTTGAATCCCAGGTTCCTTTTAAAGTGCGGGGAAATTAATGAGCAAACCTAAAGCCTCATTCTCTCCTCCCAGCAGTTTGGCTTTGTGGGAAGCGTGTAGGCGTGATGAACACTGTAGGAGCGTTTAGGAAAAAAACGCATGGCACAACCACTCTAATTTAATGAGGTTTCCTTTGTTAGCTACTTTCTGGCTGCCCAAAAAGAAACTGGAAAGGAAGAAAACCTAAGGCTTAATTTTCAGTAAAATTAATTCTGATGAGAGCAGAAAACTTTTAATCTCCTGAATCTTAACCAGTGCTAAGCGTCTTTGTCTTATTATGTCATAATTTTACAGAGGGAAATCCATCTGATCAGCATAACTAATTGCCATTTCACTTTCATTTAACCTCTGCTCAGGTAAATTCAAAAGCAGGAGCCACGCACTGCAGACAGGGTACAGGAAGGGAGAACCGGCCAAGCGCAGAAGCGGCAGGAGCTGCAGCCCGCCAGCGCTCCGGCACGAGCGACCCCTGCTCCCACAGCACGCGGCGGGGCCAACGGGACTCAGCAGCCCGGCTCACGCGCACACCACGGGTGCAAAGCCGAGTCTCGTAGCGTCACATCCCAGCACACCTGAACCCATCATTGCTTTTTTCCCATACTGCAAACTAGTCCATATAGGCCACGGCAGGTTTGAAGAGTCGTTTCCTTCTAGTCCTGTTTTTTTCCAGTTTTCAGTCCTTTTCTCCATTCTGCAGAACCCTGGCTCACCAGATCCAGCTTTTCAGAGAGTATTTTTTACTACAGCTTGTAACAACTCCATTCTTCCACCTACCCTAAGCACAAACAAGGAACATCTCTGCCAAAATCTCCATTTTTTCCCCCACCTCCCAGAAGAGCAGTGCCAGGTCTGTCACTTCTCAGCTTGCTCCATCACCAAAGAGCTAAAAGCACCCAGGGAAAACTCCAACCACTGCCCGTCTCTCACCGTCAGAGCTGAAGCCACCAACATGTTTTACTTCTTCCTCAAGCAAGCAAGAAAAAAAAAAGCCCCTGCTCTAATAACACAGATACCTGTGAACTATTCTGTTCATTTTATGAATCATTAGGGAATTTTTAAGCAGATGCTTTAGAACCTTAAGTGAACCAGAAGGTGGAGAGTTAAGGAGAGCTCCATTGACTCAAGGCAGCTGAGCATCCACCTCCATCATCCTTGTCCCTGGACACGGCCCCCGATCGTTCGGTACGCTCTTGGACGGCAGCATCAAGAACTCAGACGGAGATCCATATTGGATAGGTATGTCTGCACTTGCTTTTCTTGAACAAAGCTGCTCTTGCCACTAAGAACAGATCTTCAATCCACAGCAATGCAGAGCATTCGAGTAAGCAGTTAACAGTTCAGCACTCCCTTGTGCTCTGAAAGCTCAAATCTGCAAGGAAGTGGCATATTCTGCTCACTAAGGAGAGGACAGAACTATTCAAAATCAGCGTGGAGCAAGAAAGATTATATAGAATACAGCCTGTACATGAAGATATACTTTGAGAATTTCCCTCCCATTTTCTTTGAAGAAAAAAAAAAAAAAAAAGAGAGAGATTTAAAAACTTTCTCCTCTGATAATGAAGACCCCACACAGAAGCAGCCACATGTGGCTGATCCTCAGTCACATCCCAGTCCTTCTACGCTGCTCCTATCTGCCCTGCGGTCCCTGGCTCCTCTGCCCACTCTCTCCAACTCCCAATTTTCCCTCCCATGCCTCTCAAGCAGCTTTGGTGGTAGCACAGCAGACAGCAGGATTACTGCCTAACAAGAGGTTTCCACAGCTTCTAGAGCTTCTCCCATTTGGTTCAGGCAGGCGGTTCAACCCAAGAATAACTGCAGGTCAAGTCCCACGCACTTTGCCGAGTTAGCCAGGCCTGGGGCATCCTGGCAGCTCTTACCTGTGTAGTCAATGACAAATCCGGTGTTGCTGACCGACGCATCGCTTCGGAAAGCGAGGAAGAGGCTGTTACTGCTGCTCTCTATCCTCTCGGGTAGCTGGGAGCCGTAAAAGCTTCCGATCAGGGGGCTGAGCGAATCGGGTCCGTCGTAGATATGAAGGAAATCATAGCCAGGCTCCAGATTGAAGCTGCAAAACCAAAGAGTCCTTGAAGAAACACACGCTACAGCCCCTGGAGAACAACAGAGATGCTGGGCTTGATGGGCTGCGCAACCCCAGAGCTGAGACTGCTTCTGTCCCAAAATGGCTCCTCAGCTAAGTACGGGACATTTCTGCCTCTCTGCACATAGGGAATCGAGGACCGGTGACACAGCCAAGGGCACCAAAGTGTAAGCTAGTGTTGCTACAGGGGTGCCCTATGCTGCACATGGGTACGTTCTGTAAAAAAAATGGGTACCAAAGAGGAGTTGCAGTTGAAATATGCGTACCTTCCCCAAATCAAGGTAACATTACCCAGGCCTACAGGACAAACCTACCAGGTTTGGTTCCTTCAGAGGGGAAAGGACCCACACGCAGACCCGTTCCTCAGGCTGTGGCCCAGCACTGGTACTCCCTCCCCAGCCCGCGGGCAGCCACAGGAGCGGAACCGAAGAGCTCCCGGGTACGTACGTATTAAATACCAGGGCAATGACATAGTCCGGAGAGACCGTCAGCTTCCAGTCGCACTCCTTCCCCGGCGGGTACGGCTCCGGGTACTGCGGGGACAAGATCACTCCCGCCGGTCCTGTCAAGACACCTCCACAGGGAGCTGAGGGCAAGCAAGCAAAGGGATGAGGCTTTGTCGTAGAGAAACTTAATGATGAGATGAGACGTAGGAAGGGAGAAAGAGAGAGAGGTATGGACAGGTAAGGGGACAGAGAGGCAGTCTGCAAGGCTGTGCGATATTAAGATACACATTACAAGAGCTTGTGGTGCCCTAGCAGTGGCGAGGGCGCACACCCAGAGCTAAGGGTGCTGTTACAGCCTTCGTAAGACATCTGCGTGACTAACCAGAAGGGGAGAGAGATGCTTTATGCTTTCTGCTGCCTTTATTTAGGCAACTCCTGGCCAAAATCCGGATGGATGCTAAACAAGTGAAAACATGTTGTCTGGGACTAATGGCTTGTTCGTGTTTATTGCAGTCACCAACACATTAAATGTCAAGCTGATTGAAAAATCCATTATTACTTTTTTAAGGCTGAAAGTGCCTGCACATATTTGCACTGTGGGAAATATTAATGATTGATTGATTGCTGCCAGCCTTCCTGCACTCTCTTCACGAGAGCTGGTGCTCCACGGTTCCCCGTTGCTCCGATCGACCCTCCAGAGCTGGGATGGGGTAAGCGGGAAGCACAGTCCGTGTCAGACTCAGGTGTATGACACCAGCCAGCCCACAGCAACGCAAACACCGAGCAGCAAATGAACTAGCACGGCACAGAAAGAACAGGACAAATCTTGGAAGGATCTTCCACGAAGGAACGAGCATGTGTGTGTATCCTGAGGGCTTTTATAAAGTCCTGCAAATACACAAGAATCTCCAGGTATCAGGTAAACGGTACTGGGGCTGTTCTATAAAGATCACAGCAGAGATTAAACTAGAGATCCTTCTCCGAGGCCCAAAACCAACTTCTTCAGTCACGTCCTGTTGCAGGCTACTGCAGGCACTGAGAACCATCATCCCTCTCGAACAGACAAGGAAATCACAACGGAAAGTGCAGAGTTTAGCTGAAGGGCACGCACAAGCAACTTGGAAAAACCACAAGCATCTATTCTTTGTCCATTACCTTAATGTTCACCTTTAGGGTGTGTTCCTCTTCCAGAATGTAAAATCAAGGGCAACTTCAGGAAGAAACTAAAGTATACAGACCCATTTTTGAACAGCCTAAGGAAGATGACTGCTCAACACCCTCTGATTTCTTTGAAAATCCCACCCACAGCCTCCAAAGAATTTAAACGAGAAACTCATCGAAGCCCCAGCTGTTTGGAGCTGGGTCAGGATGTAGACTTCAAACACCCCAAACCTCTGGGGGCTTTCAGCTGAGGTTCCAGTTCAGCCCACACCATTTAGGGACTGCAGAAGTTGTACAATAAAGATGAGAAAATATATTTGAAATGCTAAATACAAACATAAACCCCAAGCCCTAAATTAAACCACATTTTCCAACTCGGGTCTAACTAGGCAGCCTGTTACCCAGTTACTAGAAAACTGGTGTTACTTGGCCACTGATCACTCCTCCAAATCTTCTGTCACTGAACAGATGGAAGGAGCAAGACATTGCGTTCAGCTTTTTTACAGAGCTTATGACTCCTAAAACACGACTGCCAGACTTGTGTTCAAAAAAGGACCCAACGAACTATCTCCAAGTCAAACTGGAGACGACCCATGGGAATCCATCTCACACCAAGGTTAAGGCAGCAGTTACATATCCCTGAAAAGAATAAGAAGAGTCCAGCTTCTGGTGTGAAAGAAAACTCAACAGGAGAATGATGAGATGGGCATGACATGCAACAATACGATTTCGTTATAGCTCCAGGAAGAGTAAAAGGACTGTCTCCATCAGGCTGAAAGGGTGCCACACTGTATCACGACAGTCATTCAGAAACCAAATCATCTTGCAGGGAGCATAAATCCTGTGCATGCTGTAGAAGTTTTCTTGCTAGCATTAAATCAGGTGTTAGAAACAAAATTAACTGACTTCTCCTGCTTAGGATAACAGTGCATAAACAGGAATGAAGGTTACGGGATAAGTAATTTGTGGCTAGCATTTAACTGGCCAGCAAATTGGATGTTTATTGCTCTTATGTGCTTAGCGTGACTATTTTTATGTGTTCTGGACATATTAAAGAGAATCACTTTTATGAGCTTCTTTTACTACTTTATGAACTCAAAGAAAATGTCAGACAGTTCTTTCTCGTGACAGAATTTCCTGTCTCCTCCTGCAGAAATTACTCACCCATGACCCCAATCCTCTCTACCAACCTGAGTTTTAAAGAAGCCTTTAATTTTGACTTGTCAGGTTAAATATCATCACTTACACTGCAGCATGTCCTAGGAGCTTCCAGCATGAACTAGATTCTCATTGTTCCAGACACTCTGGGGATAAACCTAAAAACTAGTTCTACAAGCCAACATCTATACCTCGTCATACACCTCTTCAAACCAGGTGGGACTCACCTCCTTCAGAGACAGAAGTCTGGCAATGAAACAGGGCAGGGAACCAGTGCAATGGGAGGAGGGATGCGTGTTCATACCTATGCAGGAGGGAGGGTCTGGTTGCCAGAAAAATCTGTTCTCAATCTGCACACAAGTGATTTTGGCCTCCCCTTGCAGAGCGTATCCTGGATTACACTGAAAGACGATGGAGTCACCTGCCTCTTTGCTGTCACCACTCCGGCTCCCGTTCTGGGGAATTCCTGGGTCATTGCAGGAAGTAGCAGTAGAAACTGAAGAGTATTAAAAATACATATTTTATATATATATTTGTATTTAATACAGGCTTACATCATCAGCTGTACTGAGACTCTGTCCTCAAACAGATACCCAAGCAATGACTTCATTCCTCACCTCTCCTCCTCCAGTATCCCTTAAAGCTCCCCCCCCAAAAAAACCGGCTTTGACTTTGCTCTGAGCATCTGCCACTCCAGCTGGTAACGGCCCTGGGGAACGGCAAGTTCAAGTGCACCACGCAGAGGGCAAGTTTGATGTGCACTTGTGCACACGCATGTTTACTTAATAAGTCCAGACATCCCCTGATCTTACATGGCGTTTTTATAGAATTCTGTGTCAGACATGCTGCAAAATGAACTAATCCGCTAGCACTTTTCACTGCCCCTGAGCGGCACAGCAATTTAGCCTTTAGCCCTGTGAAGCATCAAGCCTGACCTTTTAGAAAGGCACGTGTTTCCCTCCCAGTCTCGCTGCTGTGTCCCTCTGAGGTACGAGATGACCCCCTCAGCTGCTTCTCAGCTGGGGACGGGCAGCACAGCTTCACTGCTGACCGAGCTTAAGCTCCGTCAACACTACAACAACTTAACACTATGGAAAGTCCTGCAGTAACGGAAGTTTGGCAAGCTTACACAGATCATTAAAGTTCACAAGATCCAAAACTGTATACTTGTGAGCTTAGGGCTGAGTACTTCGTCACACCTAGTGAACAACGGCTTTGGGCAGAAGCATTCAATAAAGACCAGCTCCATATCAGGTAGTGGAGCAGAGCCTATTTCCTGCTAAGGTGATGAGAGTCTATTACATCTAGCCAGTTTAGAGAAAGCTCTTCTTAAAAGAGCCAGAGGAAATCCCTCTCTCTCTTTCTGTGGAACTGAAGATAAGCAAGTTAGCGGCCAGTCTGGTCCTTCCTGGCAGGCTGAGACACAAGCCTCACAAAGGCGATAGCAAAGCTATGCTGGGCAACACAAAGATCTCCCTCTGTCTCGGTCATTCCAGGTCTTGTACCCAGCACAAACTCTTCCCCAGGAGCTGGCCTGCTCTCCTGGCCATGTATGGCACCCTGAACAGAAAGCTACAGGCAAAAACTTGAGAGAGACAGAATGAGCTGGTGCTGACATGTCCCTGAGTTCCAGGAAGGTCATACCATCATCCACCCAGTGGTCTCCCCCTGTTCACTGCCATCTCCAAAATATGCATCTGCTGGTTGGTCACCAGACGTGCCAGTGAAGGCCTGCATCCTGGAAACCTGTGTGTGAATGCTGAAACATCTTACCCTAACGTAACCAAAATTAATGTGTTTGCAAGGCCAAGTCTTAGGTAATGGCTGCCAGGACTTGGGCAGTGACAGACTGCAGTCGCACTACATGCAGCGCTGCTGCTAGCAACAGCCTCCCTACAGCTGACAGAGCTTTTTGTGACCCACATCTCAGCTGGTCCAATCTGAGAGATTTTAAATAGACTTGGTTTTCAGAGACCACTGACCAACGGCTCTCAGAATGCCTGGGGAAGCTGCCTGCATACTGGTTCCTCTAAGGGATCTGTGGGAATGCAGTGGAAAGTATCTGTAGTGCCTTCTTGTGTATTCCTACCATGTACTGCTCTACACCTCGCTGCCAGGTTCACCACTGTGAAGGTGACTGTGGCAGAGGGGAGCACAGAATTCACCTGCATTGCAAGGACAAAATACTAGAGTTTCTCTCTATTTGCAGAGACTGCACCCAAAGCCAGCAGAGCACAAAGGGCTGGAAGATGGCACCGTTTCTGCTATTGTGTTCAACACAATGCCATTTGCTCACCACCCGTAGTTTGCAGATAGACGTGAAATCACTCATCAGCAAGGCCAGGTTCGGACAACGCTGAGGAAACGATGTAAAGCCTACCTGAAAACTGAACAGCGAAGCCCTGCTTGCTTGTGAAGAAATCGGTGTTGAACTGAAGGATGACAGAGTTGAAAGTACTGTGGACATCGCCGGGCAAGCCAGACCCGCTCATCTCCTTTAGCAGGATGCCATTCTCCACCGGACCGTCCCAGATCCTCAGCACATCGTGGAACTCCTCGGTGTGGAAAACCATGAAATGCAGCCTGTGTGGCAAAATCAAGAGAGATCAGATCACAAACTGAGCTCTGCCTTTTCTCCTGAAAATACCAGAAACACCATTAGAAGCAACCTAAGGCACCTTGGCCACAAGGAATGCGTTCTCTCCTGTTATCCACAGCTCAGCTTGGACAATGTACTTTAGCCCTGCATCAAACTTCATCTGCCTACAAGATCTTTTAGTCACATGTCTCCGTAACACAACATATCCATAAACAAAATCCAATGGAGTCATGGATACTACTGTTTTCTGAGAAGTTAGGCCCTTTTTGGTGTTCTCTCCCGAGCGAAATAATTACTAATTTCTCCTAAAAATCTTGAGGAACAAGGAAAAGGTCCAAAAGCCACTGTGGGCAGTATAAATGTCCCAAGTCGAACATCACAGTTGGTTTGACACCGAAGGTGCTCGGACATGGCAACAAGCAGCTGTCACACGAACAAAAGGCTCCATCAAGGACACAGAGGAAACCTGCAGCAGAGAGGCAGAGGGGCTGTGGAGGAGAGGATGGGGGTTTCTCAGGGGTTTCACTGAGCTCTGTAACAGAAAAACACAGAAGTACCGAAAAACTTATTCTAAAAAGAGAATTAGCAGAAAATGTGCTGGGGTCCCTTCAGACAGCTTACATAGATTCATCCAATTCACACACTGTCCCTGTGCTCACACAGCAACAACCTTGGCTGTCCTTTTGCTTTTTTTTGGTGTCCTGCAAGGAACAGCTTATTGTCACGGGCCAGCATTTACTGATAACACACATTGATTTTTGTTACCTGCACTCAGATCAAAGAATTTGCTCCTGGCACAAAGCTAATCCTGTGTGTCAGGGGAAAAAGGAAAGGAAACAACCAATACCACCCTTACTAAAATAGCATCCCTCTGGAAAAGAAACCCTTACCAGGGCGTTAACTGTCCTGGAGGTTAACAAAACGGGGCAGAAAAGGCTGTGTGGGAGGGTGGCACGCAGAGAGTGCAGATTCTGGATGCTGGGTTGCAGCACCTCTGCGGGGAGAAGGGGCTGATACAGCACAAGATTCTGACGTGTCTTACAAAGTTCTGGATATTGCAAAACTCCATCTAGGTCAGGTAACAGAACAACTTCAGCAAGAAATAAAGAAAAAATGAGGCAGCATGAGCCAGCTCTCCAAAACCCACATTAGGAAGGGAAAGGAGAGAAAACAGAAATTAAGAAACTGGCAGCTGGCAATGAAACTGCACTGTGCTCTCAACAAGGTGTTTACTAGGATGCTCTGAATGAAGATTTCATTTCCTTACTCTGTGAATTTTATAGTTTTGTCTGCCCTGGAGAGAGGGCTGCCAGGCCTGCGGTGTACGCAGCAAACACTCCTTAGTCCCGAACTGCCTGCAGCAGTACTGCTCCCAGCTCTGGCGTTCTGCTTTGAAACCAAAACAGGGCTACACATGTTTGGCACTTCCACAGAAAATTCCCCAGGGAAAGCCCAAGATACTGGCAGGAGTCATCACGGTGACAAAACTCACTCCAGAGCCTGTACCAGCAACAGACCTAAGGGGTGGGAGCAGGACAGAAGCTCCCTCCATGCGCAGGAGAGGTCTGGTGGCACTTGGGGACAGGACAAACGTGGTCCCAACATCAATCCCCAAGCTGCCCTCTTCCCACCCTGGGCTGGGGAAGATATCACACCGCACCTCTTCCCACCAAACCAACCTCAGCTGTGGAAGGATGTGAAGCAGATGAATTCAGGCTTTGGGATCTTCCAAGATCAGAAGTACCATCTAAGCGTAAGATACTGCCGTTATTATTGTTACACCCATGGGAGTTATCAACTAAAGGCTACGATACATCAGGGCTCAGTCCCTTTCACTCCTGCACTTAAAATGCCAGCGGAAGAGAATTGCCTCTGTTTTTCATTGCCACATTACCACTGGGGGAAATATCGTCTGACACAACAAAACCAGGCTAACACGGGGTAACTCCAGGCTTGCCAGTTTGAAACGGGGGCAGAAATCTATAAACTGCACTGAGAAAAATCTGCAAAAAATAAAACCATCAGGTACCGTGCTTAAAACCCTGACAGCCCACGGAGGGAAACAAGGAAGCGTTCACTTGGCTGCTTTCCCATTTATCCGGGGCAAACATAAATAAATCAGGTAGAACCGTAAAAAGGAAAAAAAAAAACCAACCATCCACCACTGCAATGTAGTCAGCAACAAAATGATGTTCCCAGAACCCGACAGAAACCAAAAGAGCTGAATCATAAATCTACCTAGCAGAGACCTTGAGCAAAGAGGAAAAGAGCTGAACTCAAGGAAAATAAGAACAGATCCCAGCAGCACTGCTCTCCACAGGTGCCTTGGCCTGGGTACGTCTGCTCTCAGGCTAACTGGCTCGTTAGCCAGAACTGCCAGGGAAAACCATTGCTGAACACCTCGGAAACACGGAGATGTTGGCAGAGCATCTCCTGACCCGGGGCGGGGGGACACCCTGAATGGCCACCACCCTGGAGAGCTCACCACCACCTCCCCGGGGACCCAGGCTGCCCACAGCAGCTCAATTCCCTCAGTCATTTTTAAAAAACAACGTGCAGGGAAGGTCCCACCACGAGGAGAGAGCCCCAGCATGAGAACCGGACAACAAAGCGGCCAGGCACAGGGTGTCCAGCGCCAGTCTGCGGGGACAGCTGATGTTATTGCGAAAACCATTGTGCTCTGGAGCAAATCAATCTATTCGAGAGGCACACCTGTACCCAAACAGCATGGTTTTTCTGTCAGCCTGATCTATTCCCAGCAGGGCTTAATTTAAGGCAAGGCAGAGACATTGGTTTAGCAGATGATGGAGAGGAAGAGAATTTTATTCTTGCACTCTGACAATCCCAATTACATGCAGGAAAATGCAGTAAAAAGCAAATTAGGAATGGTGGCCATATATGTGATAGAGGGAAAGTTCTCCCAGCTCAGCAAGCAGCAGAGAGGAGAGTCCAGCTCTGCACCGACCATCTGCATCTCTGGTGAGCCGTTTAGCCCCAGCTCTTCAGCAAGCACCCCTTGGCTGACCCACGCGGGGCTCTCTGCCGACGTCTCCCATCCGAGCTCTGGCTGCCCCAGCTTGGCTCAGCCGTGCACGAGGCCGGGCTCCCGTCCGGAGCTGGTTTCCGCAGCCTGACGCACCGGTAACGCCCACAGCTCGCACCAGAGGCGCAGGTCTTGCACCCTAACAGCAGCTCACAGGGCTGCCCTGTCTCCCTCCAGCCCGGAGATCGTTCCCAAATGTAAAAGCTGTTCAATGTTACGGCCCCACATATCTCCAAGGAAGCATGTTGGATCATCCCAACATTCTCACTCATATTTCTAGATGAGACTGTGAAAATGGAACCTGTCAATGCAGCCCCATCCACTAAACCAGGATTAGCAATATCATTAAACTCTTACGGCACCGGGATCACTGCTACGCAATAAACGCCACCGCCGCGTCTGTGCATTCAGCGCTCTCAGCTCTGCAGGCAGTACTCAACGGCAAGTTTCATTCATTCTCCGGTACGCCCTCCCACTTCTTTCTCTCCCAGACTCACAGAGAAGCCAAGTAATCTCAGTCGTAATTTTACGTGTGCGTGCCTGCGTGTGTTTGCACAAGCACAAAGTCAATCCTCTCTCAAAGTGCAACCCCTCAACATTCACAGCAATGATGTACAGACTAATGTTTCTATCTTTCTCGCCTTCCCCTCGTTCTGTGCAGACACAGCTTTATTCAAAAGCTTTGGTGATTAATTTTAATGTAAGTTATAAATGAGAGCTTTATACAATTGTATCATGCATGAAGAGGATTATTTCTCCAATAGATTACCATAAAAATGAAGCTGCTGAAAATGTGCTCTCAGCTACCCAGAGATCATCTGTTCTGTTGGAGTTGCCAAACAAAGGAGCCGGAGAAGGGAGCTTTCATGTCTGATGAAAGGACGGGTCACAAGGTGTACCACCGTACCACTGCCTGGCATCGCTTCACTTCAGTCCTGGCCCCTTCCAAGCCTCGGGCTGATCCTGCAGACGCGAGCCGACAGCTCTGCTCCTCTGAGAGCTCTTACGGGAGCAAACGGGATTACGTGTGCAAGGGAAGCCCACGTGCTGAAGCAGTCTCTGGATGAGGTAGCCTCTTACACTTTTGAGGGCAGGGAGGGAGAAAACAGAGGGTCTCATGTCTACTTTGTTCTGTGGAAATCTTTGTATGCTTCAGAATCTTTTACAGGAGAATGAAAAAAAAGAGGAGACTTCAACTGGAAGTTGCCTGTGCAGGAATCAAGCTGCACTGGCTATGCTCTTTCACTTGTGTTCATATCAGAAACCATCCATTACTGAACCATACTGAAGAGCAGAGCTAATGGAGGGAATTTCTGCATTAAGTAAAAATTAAAATACTGGACCAGATCTATCTGCAGCATAAATTCACTAAAAGAACCACAGAGCTCAACACGATTAACAGTCTCTGCCGAAGAGATGCTGAGTGCTGATGCAGCGAGGAAGCTATGGTGAAGATAAAAGGGTGCTGACATGAAGGAGTGCAGGAGTGGAACAGCAACAGGTCTCAGCTCAGCACTGAAGTGGGGCTGACACCAGCTAACAAGCACACGCCAGCTAATGAGCACTAGAAATTCTGATGGGAGATCGTGGGAGAAGATCATTGTTGAACAGACCTTATAATCTATGCTTCTCTCTCTCAGTCCCATCACTTAGCAAAAGTTTTACTTGCCAACAGACTTAGTTTTCTGTGGAAGATGGCTTTACCTGCACTGAAACACGCAGGCAGGCACAGAGCAGTACTGAACGGCTTGGCAGGGCCTGGGCAAGCTTCAGCACGGGAGCAGCGGTTACGCAGCAGGGATCAGAGATGAAGCATCACGGAGCAGGGAACTGCCTGGATCGCGCTGGTGACCGCACCAACTTTATGAGCCAAATGTTCTCAATATCATGCTTGCCTAACTGCCAAATTCACAAAACTTGTAAACAAATTACATTTTAAACTGCCATTTTCCAACACGAGGAGGAGTCAGAGAAGCAGGAGGAGAAAACAGTCTTGGATCCCTGTACAGACCAAATGTTTAGAAACCATCTTGAGTCCTTCCTTCAGGTAGATAATTACAGCATATATGTTTGTTTATTATTAAAACAGTAAAACAATGCAATTAAAAGACAAAGGCTAAGTGCTGTGGTTTCAGTTTTCCAGCTGTCCACTCCCACCTGGGAAGCCCCATGCCTGACTGTTCTTTCATTCTGACAAACAATGTGCCAGAGCTCATCCCTTTCAGTGCTGATTTTCTCTGGCAACACAAACGGGAGATGAACCAAACTCGTAACTGCCTTCCATTACTCTTACCTGGGATGTGATCTTCCAAACAATTCTATATATACATGCTCCTTCTAGGCTTATGTCACTTGGACATATGTTAAACGCTGTTGGAAAATCCAACACTAATCTGGCGGAAAAGGTTTTTCTGAACACATCCCATTTAGGAAAGCAGCAAAAAAGCACTTACACTGCACATAAACGCTCTTGGATGTTATCTTAATACAGTAACACCACAGGCAGCCATAGCAAATAACCTGCCATTACCAGAATCGCTGTTTACTGGCACAGGCCATACAGGACTAAAAAACTGAAGGGAAAGGAGAAGTGATGCCACTTCTGTCCAACCTGGCAAGGAGATACACCAGTGCTTGCTCCTTCATCAGGGACTCTCAGAGTGACAGGGCATTCTCTCTACTCGCCTTACATAATTATTGATCTACTTCTAGAAAAATAGGCTGCACATGGAAAGAAAAACAAGCTGCAATAACCTGCCCCAACTCACCCGATGGTGCAACCAGCTTCTGCCTCTATTGTCCAAATGCAATTCAGATTATGATCGTAGGGTGTTGGGTAGCCGGGAGACAGGATCCGTCCTGACGACTCTCCTTTGATAGTACCTCCACACTCAGCTGAAAGGAACATATGGGTTAGTGAGAAGATTCACGACGTATTACGGTTCTCACTTGGCAACAACGCAAATCTCATCCTACGAATACAACGGGGAGTATTTCTTGCCATTTAAAGACACTCTTAAAGCCTACAAAACAAAGACAAGAGTAATTTAATTCAGCTAAAAGACTGAGTTATTGGAGTAACTCCGCACTTCCGTGCACACTCCTAACACCTGGCATGCTGTCAAAGCTTCCCTCCATCTTTTTGACTTTGTAGCGAATAAAGGCAGAGCCTGCCAGCATCCTGCTTTCCCTAATTCACACATATGGGGAGAAAGAGCTCAATTCTTCTGCCTGTAGCTGAAAAAAACAATTGATTCATCAGCATGATAAAATGAAGCAGCCAACATATGCATGTATCTGCTAAATGAACCTCAAAAGAACGTGAACATTTTGAATACATTTTTATAATGCAGCCATTAAAATACTGCAAGTTTCCACATGCTCACACAGACATCACCGTTCTTATGTAATGTACATACTGCAAATATGGTAAACGTTGGGAAGATGAACAAATCACAGAAATCTGTCTTTTTACCTCAATAATCAATGTTAAAATTCAGCAGAAAGTTACTGCATAAAGAGCAGTCTTAACTCATCAGAGAATACAGAGTGCCAATGTCTGAGGACATCACTTATAACCATGACAGGAGTCCTCTGGTTGTTGAGATCTCTCAAAGGACTAAGTCAGTAAGAACTATGCCATGTCCTGTAAATTCTAGCTAGTTATGGAGTTCTCAGGTAAGAGACTGACAGCACTTCATTTAGACACACAAAACTTAGCACCAGAATTTTCCAAGCAAGATGTCCTTCTGGAGAGCTACAGGTAAAAGGGAACTCCGGACCTAGCTAAGAAAACACCGAGGGAATTAAAACGTCTGAGGATCTGAAATCAGATGTCACGTAGCTCTCAAATAAACATGACTTCAAACTGCCAAACGCCTGGACACACATTGACGTCTGCCATTATCGGAAAGTGACACTCTGTTCAACACATTCGAGTGACAGGACAGGGACTGGAAAAGCAGTATTCTCCTTGCAGTGAAGCAAGAAACTTTGGCAAATCTGTGCTCAGAGCAGTGTTTCATGTTAAGACTGCCTGTAGAAGTTTTGAAGAGATCAGTCTGACGATGCCTTAGACACCATCTTTATCACGGTGTTTATTAACGTAGATGGGTGCAATCAGAATTAACACCAAATGTATTGGCAAAGGAGGAAGAAAGGGTGTTCAGTGCGATTCCCACAAGCAAAGCACTCGTTAGAGGATGCTTTAAAAGAAAGAGTTCTCACCTACACAGGTTGGCAGGGGCTGGTCCCACGCTCTCCGCTCCCCGGTCAGGCAGACCAGCACCCTGCTGCCCCGCAGGGTATAGCCAGGGTCGCAGCTGAAGGACACGGAGCTGCCAGCAAAGTGTCCCTCGTCATGGACCTTGTAGCCAAACTGCGGGATGCCAGGGTCCTCACATTTGATGAGTTCAAAACCTGGAGCAGGAGAAACAGCATTCATTTTCATCAGGTATTTAACAGCCAGGAAATATTAACACAAGGTTGTATTAACGTTTTCTTCTTAAAATCATTTGCTGGAGAGAAAAAACACCATACTGAAAATCACTGTTTTTCTAATTAATATTTGAACGAGATCCCAGAAATCTGGTATCTCAGCTTCGATCCAAAGTTTCTGTATCACCATTGCCTCATTCACAACAGAAAAGGTTTGCCGACACAATCATCTCTCCCACTCCAATTCCACTTGAGACTACAAGGTCTTTATGGAAAGGACTGTTTCCTCTGGTCATGCAGCTGTACCACACAAATACACCATCACACCTCGGATTCCCACCTTACAAGCACAAGGGCCTAAGACTTACTAGAAAACTGCAGCTCAAAGCCTTTGCTCGTGTTCTCGCTGTTGGTGATAAACTCAAGCCACATGCTGCTGGAAGTGCTGTTGATGCTGGTGCCGAGCATTTCGGAACGGCTAAAGGAGCCCAGCAGGCGAGCAGAGCTGTTGCTGCCATCATAAACCTGGGAGGAAGAAGAAACACAGACTGGAAAACAGATTTTGTTTGCTACTTCAGGGATCAGATCACCCACGAGTGAGTAAAGGAAGAGTTCCTTTGAAGGTAGTGAAATTACCGCCTCTCAGAGTCTGATTTGACGATGCTGCGCACCTGAGGAGCAGGATTCATGTCCTGGAGGATCCACATCCTTCTCCTCACACCTGAGCTCACACTGCCCTCAGGGCTGTGTTTTCTGAACTAAGCTCTTTCCCACGGTGCGGCACAGCTACCAGGAAAACCACGCTCTCCCTACAGTGACTCACAGATGTGCCTTGACCCCGCCATCATTTAAGAAAAACAAACAGCTGTTTTTTTCTTTTAGACAGCACAATCCTCTATGAGGATAAAGAGCAACTTCTGACCAGCGGAGACTGATAGTAACTTTCCTCAGAAGCAGATGAGAAGTTGATGACAAACCTGTTGAGGGAACGCAATTTCCTTAACAATGAGTATACTCTTTGCATTAGCTGCAAATCTCTCTCTTTCCAGTCATTTGTGAGCTGAAAATACATGGATTACACTTATCTTGCAGCGCAGAAGTACGGCACTTAAATAAGGACAGAGTTGTCTGGGAAGATGGCTTAGCACACATCTTGTAGTATTAATGCCTCCTACAAAATCACGTCTTTGTGGTTAATAGAAACTCCGCCGGGATTTGTCTCCTATATGGAGTCCTGAGACCTGTAAATGCCGACTAATCTAAGATTGAGGATGGGAAGGCTGAAGAGCTTGAGTCTAGAGTTCTGCATTTGAATAAACCTCTTTTTTTGGGACAAATCAGCCCTGATTCTTAAAAAAATAATGCTAAGAATGTCATATTTCATGCGTTAACAGTTTCCCCTGTATAACTATGCAGATAACTGAAGTTCAGCTACAAAGGAAGAACCCCTGGCATTCCAACAAATCTTTACGTCTCAGGGAAGACTTTGCAGCAGAAGGTGCCCTGATACAGCGGATATGTACATTTCTGATGGAGACAGAACTCGTTTACGCCCCCACCTGCAGACTGAAGTCTCAAACAGGCTGAAGGGAAAGGACACTCACTGTTGCCTCAGCGCTGCTGCCAGCCTGCTAGGAGCTGGTGATGCTCAGAGGTGCTGGTTCCCTAAAATTACACGACGTGTTCTAAGCACAGCAAACTACCGCACAGTGATCGCACTACACGCTGATCAGTGTTCCTGGGGTAGAAAATATTGTTTCACAGATGTATCACGTCCTGTATCTCGCGCTAACCGTTGAAGAGCTACACACAGACAATATCCTAGCCCAGCTGCCCCACCTCAAAGTTCAGTCTGGTCTGTGGGAATTTTGCTCGTTTTCAAAACAGCCGTGCCAGTCACCAGATGACACAGCAGTGACTGTGGGTTACAGCAGCCCTAAGAAGGGCTTTTTGGGGGACATCAGTCCAATTCCTAGCACGAGACTCCTCCAGAAGTGACCACTGCACTGTCAGGACCGCCTGGGCAGCATTCTCCAGAGATCAGTCTCAGCTAACTCCATTAAAATTACAGAACATCACTTCCCTTCCAGATCTTGCCCTCATTAGCAGCATGGTAGTGCTTTATTATTAGAGACCGCAGAATTACCTTGAGGACATCTCCTGCCTCCAGTTCAAAAGTCCTGGCTTTCAGCTGGATCCCCTTTCCCGGCTGGGTCTGGATGGAGTAGATGCACTCATGGTTGTTGTTATAGTTTATGGGATAGTTGGGGGACAGCAGAACACCTTGAGTTCCAGTGACAGATGAACCACATTCAGCTACATAAAGACACAAAACCACATTTTAATAACCACATGTATACTCTAGCCATAGAACACATGCAGGCGATTCCTCCAAACGACCACAGATGCTCACTCCTTCCTACACCCATCTGCCAATGCATCGTGGACTCCATTTCCAAGCGCAGTCAGTAAACGAAACAGTCCTTAACAGCACTTCTCACCTCAGGTGCCTTGCTAGTGAGATTAGGACACTCTCCTCGTACGGACAGGGAAACCGAGTCACAGAAAGGTGGCGTGCTCGGGTGCTCTCTTGGGACCCAATCCAGAAAAACATTCCCAAAACCCTGGAAAGTCACCACCTGCCTGTGTTTATGTTCCTTCCTGATTAATGAACCAGAAAGAAAATTAAAAATTATGACTAGATTAAAACAGTTGAAGTGTTTTCCATATTTATACAAAGTTCACCCTACACCTATCTATCGGATACAAAAATCACAGAATTCATTCAATGCTCAACACAGCATCCCACTGCCTGCTGGAACCAACGTGCTGCAAGTACCTGAGCTCTGTGCAGAAAGATGTGCTTAGAAAAACTAAATAACTAAATTCAGCTACGTCTGAATTTAAAATTCTTCACCAAAACGCTTTCCTGAAAGCTAAGAGGGCAAAATTTGACCTTATTTGATGTTAATGCTGCCCTCAGCTCTCCAGTTCATCAGCTGAGAGGATTTTAAAGCACCTCTTGTCCCTTGGCTTTCTGCATCATTTTTCTTCCCAGCTTTGCAGCTAACAGTTGCATCCATCCCCATTAGAAAAACAGCGAATACCAGAGATCCTTTTGCCTCTCAAGTTTCAGAAACTAGTTCAAATTTACATGTTTTTGTTTCCTCCCAAAATGTCACTCAAAGAACCACAGTGGGCTCAGGTTTTCCTGTAGCATAGACAAAATTGACCTTTCTTGTTCAAAAGACAAGGTGCTGGGGACAGGGAAGGAAATGCTGATGTGGGCATCCCTACATACCTCTTCCTGGGGGAACTGGATGGGCAGGGGCAGTTCATGTTACTGCAGCTGTACCGAGGACAAGTTTATGTCCTAGGACAAGTTATAAACAGCCATGACCCGCAGTTCATCCCTATTCCATGACATTCCTCTTGTAAGACTTCTCTGCTCCTTCATCAGACATGCTTCCTTCTCTACCGTGTAGTGTGAATAGAATTTGATTTTGAGTAAAATTTGAATTTAGAATATTTGTGTGACTTGAAACTTGGCAGAATGGTCCTCTTCAGAGAAGGAAGAGGACGGCACTTTGAAGGTTTGACTTATCTTGGATGTCAGGAGATCAGTTTAATGCTTCCAGAAAATATCAACCACCATTCTTCACCTCTGTATTTTATGTATTTTAATTGCAAGCTTTTAAGTCCACAATCTCTTGCTCATACAAACACGCCCCAGTGAGTGTAACAGGACTGCTATGGGCATGTCCCCACCACACGAAGTGGTGACCAGACATTCGACTGCATCTGGGTACAAGACACAGCACCGCTGTGATGGCACCGAGCTCTGCCAGAGCTCAGAACAATGCGACAATGAGCTCTTACCTGCCGTTATCTCAGGGAGGAAGCAAAAGTCTCCAACAGTCACATACAGCTTGAGGGTCTGCTTACAAAATGGCATCCAAAGGATGTCCTCCGTGGAGGACGCCTGCTGCCAGCAGCCGCTGCCGTGTCTGCGCGCTGATTCCAGCTGGGCCCACGGCAGCCTGCTTGCTACACACACAACCACCCCTCAACACGTGTAAATCTGCCGGGCAACCACCGTGTGTTTAGGATGTTCCATTATTCCCTGATTAGCTCCCACATGAGCAAACCATGAGTCATTGTTTTCTTGGCCTATTTACCCTGGAAGATTTTCAGCTGTAAAACACTGGCTCCCTGTTCCTTTGAGTCCCGGTGTTTTGCATGCACAGCTGGGGAGAGTCGCTCCAGCTCGCTCTGCAAACAGCTTTTCTGATGCGCCAGCTCTGCCTCGTCTCCTCGCGTCCCTCGCAGCATACGAAGTCGCCGGAGCCGAGGGAAACCATCACAGCACGTGCACAGCTTTCTGCCCCCACTGCCACCTCCGCCGGTCCTCCAGCAAGGCACGAGGGGTAAGTCAGGACGCAGCGGCAGATACATCGAGACGAGGTACTTCGGGGGTGAATTTCCTCTCTTGCCACGTATGAAAAGCAGGACATCCACTTCAGCACGGATCACCCAGGGCTGAGGCTGGAGACATCACCACTGGGCTCTGGCCTGGAGTAGCAGTCGGTGGGGAGCACTCCCACCCTGGAGAGAGGGGCTGGCCAACGGAGCAAACCCCTCTCATTTCTCTCCAGAACAGGAATTGAATACAAAGTGTCTGGGTTGCCTGGCAAAAAGAATTAAATCTCCTATGATCTTAACGGGTAAGTCTCCAACATCCATCTACACCCAGGGCGAGCACGCAGATGAGAGCGTGCAGCGGGGACGCTGCGGACAGAGCTGTCACCCTGCCACCACAGCTCTGCACACATCGCCAGGCAGCGACCTGGCCCATGGTTACAAACCCAACAGGCTCAAAGCCAGCTGCAGCACGGAACTGGCAAATGGGAGTCAGGATGTCCACTCCGTGATGATGTCTGAGGAGCAAGTTTAAAGCTTTGTTGATTCTTTCCCCTGATTAGCTTTCTCTGCAGCCTGATTATCATTCACACCCCGCAGCAGGACGATGCAGCCCTGGACCTGAGCATTGAGCAGTGCTGGGAAATGCTTCCAGCGCAACACGGCTCCGACTGAGAAAGCAGGCTGGCTCTTGCTGGGATGCCCTCTTTGCAGTGGCCCTCAAACGTAACACGGATCAGAAAATCAACCTAGCAGCTTTGCCAGAGTGAAAACAGGGAAGAGATCTGCTCTGCCCGGTTCAAATGAATCCTTCATGGCTCTGGGCGAGCCGTGCAGCAGCAGAGCACTCAATAGTTTCCTACTTATTAAACTCTATGACAACAACAACAAAAAGTTAAATCTTCTTGCTAAAGGCCTGAAACGTTCTTCCTTTCTGCTTTCTTGCTGTAGCATATTGCAACTTTGACGCTGCTACGCTGGGCAGGGGGTGCTCAGCACACCTCGCCAGACCAGACTGGCTGTAGCCCATCTGCATCGGGGACGAGAGCCAGGACCAGCCCAGTGCTGCAGACAAACCTTTCCTCTCCGCTCTACCCCTCCATTTATTTATTGGTATAAATAACGGCCAGAGGGGCTGCAAAAAGGACTTGCAATGGTTATGAGGAGGGGAAGGGAAAGGTGTAAGGTCCAAGAAATCTCTGGAGGACAAGGAAAAGGCAAAAGCCTGGGGGTTTCTCAGAGACATCCACGTGGAATTTGCATTGCTTTAGATCATCCACCCCGCAGCAGCTTTCACGTCTGGACTATTAAGTTTTACAACACTGATGCAAAGGGAGGACGGCTTTAAAACCACGCTGTTTAACAGGAGCTGTCTCACAAGGGACACTAGCTCTCCCACAGCCTGTGATTCATTCGGTTGTCCGATCACCGGGGCTTGACCGATCACTGGGTGCCCTCGGTGCACCCCAGGTGGTAGAGGACTGCACAGGCAGGGCTGACAGATCATTCCGGCTCCCACTCCCTCATCCCTGCACCAACCACCCTGCGAGCCAAACGATGCCGTCCTAGGAGATGCCACCCGTCCCTGCCCACCTAAACAATCCAGCACAGTGTCACCAACCAAGCAAAATGAAAGCACATGACCACCTACCAACACACCTTGGCAGAGGCGAACTCCACACACGCCGTCTCCCCCCGAGGCAGGTGATGCGGGACGCGCCCTCCAGCCGGTACCCGGGGAAGCAGGAAAAGGTGAGGACGTCCCCCACTCCGAACTGCAGGCCCTTTCTGATGCTGTAGGCTGGGACCTCTGGCTCGTCACAGGGCTCCAAATCATATTCTAGAGGGTAAAAAAGAGTGACACCTCGTACTCCGTTGTCCCCAGTGAGGGTACTCCAGTCCCTGAACCTGAGGATGAGGAGGGAGCTCTGAATTTTGAACCAGCTGCAGTGAAGCTCTGCAAAGGAAGCCTCCACGCCAGACCTAGGTGCTGCTGGAGCCATGAAGACCAGCTTGGGTTTCACCCCCAACACGGAGCAGCCAGGGTGTTGCCGGGATCTTGACTTAAACCAACTCAAAACACAACCAGTCTCATTTTCTGCCGCCGTTGTCAGAAAAACAAGGAAGGGACACCAGTGGCGACAGAACATGATGGAAGTTTGTCATTCTCCCTCTGGTTTAGTCAAATGAAGATGAGTTGATCCAGATGGGGTTTCTGCTGCCTCCACATTACTAATCCTGAAAATGAACGAACGCAGCATCCTGCACGGGGAACACAGAGAACGTTTAAGCTGCTGCTAACAAAAGGTCACACTGCACTATGGCTAATAGCCAAACCTTCGACCACAAAACATTCTGAAGGAGACCTGTTTTGAGGGTTATTTTTTGAAAAAATAACAGACCTGCAAAGTACAAATTACGTATGTATGTATGTAAAGGAAGCTAAAAATATAACTGACTCCCATTTTCATTTTCAAGAAAGGAAAGAAGACTGCAAATACATTAAAAATAATAGTTATAATTAGATAATTTGAGATAGGTTTTTTTAAGGCAAAAAGCCATTTTCCCCTCATCAAAATGAAAGTTAATTGGAAACTTTCTGACAAGTTTCCATGGAGTATCATATGCAAATCCCTGACTCCAGAGGCCCAAACAAAAGGTATTGGAAACTAGTTCTGAGTGCAGCAGGTTTTATCTGCATCTATGGCAACAGCTTTGTCCATCAAAGACAGGCAGGACATCAGCACCGAGCTCGCAATGAAAACAGCCATCTCCCTTCACAGCGGCAGGCTGGATTTGCAGCCGGTGCTCTCAGGAGGAGACGGTACGCCGAGATACAAACAGAGCAGCACCAACGCGGTAAGCTTTTGTCCACTCACCGATTGTTTTACAGAGCGGCTTGTCAGGGCGCTCAGGCAGCAGAGATTCCATGTTCTGAAACACGGGCACAAACACTTCAGCAGCCATTTGCAGGACGTGGAGCTACAGGCCGCGGCTAAACCCCTTGTGTGCTCCAGCCAGGGATTACCCGGGCCAAGCCGTTACGTACAAGTGTGACGATGTGCTCTGCAGTGGCAAACATGCCCTCCTGGGTCTCTCTCCAAGAGCACCGTGCACACACTGCTCTTCACTGACAACATCTGAAATCTGCAATTTCCTTTGAAAAAAAGGGACTGGGTGTTCTGTATAATCACAGAATTACAGAATCACAGAAGGGTTTGGGTGGGAAGGGACTGTTAAAGCCCACCCAGTCCAACCCCCCTGCAAGGAGCAGGGACATCTCCAACCAGATCAGGTTGCTCAGAGCGCTGGCCAACCTGGCCTGGAATGTTTCCAGGGATGGGGCATCCACCGCCTCTCTGGGCAATCTGGGACAGTGCTCCACCACCCTCAGCGTAAAATTTTTTTCCCAATATCTAATCTAATCACAAACAGCCAAAGCCTGCAACAGAAACGGCTTGGCTCAGCAAGCGCAGGGCGAGCCTGGTGTACTGGAAACGCTCCGGGCAGAGCTGTCTCGCACAGCCAGGTCTTCACCGGCACAGCAGGGCGAAGAGAACTGCTGTGTCAGCAAAATCCTGCCTCCCCTGATGCCCTGCTATGTGCCCCGGGGGTCTGCTTTCATCTGTCATTACAGCAGGTCAGTTAGAGGGAAAATACTGCCTGCAGCTCCCCAGCAATGCCAGGGGGCTCACGGAAACCTGGCCAAGGCTGCACAAGGCATCAGTTACATCTAGGACAGGCTGGAGCCAGCTGCAGAGGCTGGGTCACTGGACGAGCATCCAAGTGGAGCAATGAACCAAAGGAAAAAAGAGAGACCAGATGGACAATGGGAGTGACCAGCTCTGTCTTGTTCCTTATCCAAGAAGCCCAGATTGCTCAACATCGCCTTCCAAAAGATCTCATCTGTTCCAGCTTCCCATGTTGGAAATGGAAATGCGGTAACTACGGCAATGATTTTCCTCTGATAAATGGAGAAGAAAGAGGGATAAGCACACCCCAAGAACATGCTAGCTGAAACTCCATAAACAGAGTGGGAAAGATGACCAGTGAGGAGGGAAAAGGCAATAAGCATGTCTGTACCGGGATTTAATTCCAGCGGGCTCAATCAAGTAACCTACCAGGGCCCAATCCAGACAAAATTGCTGCATCTGGCGATATGGGGACTGCAAGAATATTATTTCTTGGGACATACAGTGGTTTAATGCTAAATAATTTACTGGGTAACAAGGACTGCGACTGTAAGTGACCCAATCACGTGCATTGCATTTAAGTTATTCCCAAGATTTGCAGAAATGCAGGAAAGAAAGGGAAAGAATGAAGTCTTCATCCACCCCTGTTCTTACCTGAGAAGGTGATGTTGAAACCCTCATAGGACATGGAGAAGTCTGAGATGAAGCGAATTTGAGCAGAGAAGTTTCCAAAGAGCCCTGCACTAAGCGGGGCAGGGAGCCGAGAGCCCGTCAGCTGCTTCAGTGGCTGAGCAAAGCTGGTATTTTCAGTGATGAGAAGGTAGTCGTGGCCATTCTCCAAGTGGAAGGTATGAAAGGTGAAAAACACACCTGCAGAGGAGGAAAACCAGAGATGGCTTCAGGCAGGAGCATTCCTATGGCCCTTTGTCCCAGACCCCAAGCCCCGCTCCGTGCCCTGAGACGATACCATTACTGCTTCCGTTTCCCAGTAAACAGCAACCCAAGTGAGAAGAAAGAACACACTGAAAAGAAATGAAATAGATGAAAAAAGTAAAGCAAGAGTATGGTACAAGGGCCAGAACAGAGAGAGGCAGTTAAGATCTTCGATCCCTGTGCCTTTGTAATGCAGGAACAGAGATGACACGGGCTCGCTCGAGGGACGGATCGCAGCAGAAAGGACTGAGCCTGGCAGCTTAGAGAAGTGTTTTATTTTAAAAGCGTTGACCTTTTGATGGGTAGCAAGAACACTAAAAGCTGTAGTTGTGAGAACTTGAAAACAACAAAACCAAGTTGTGTTCTGGAAGGAATTCGTACCTAGAAAAACAGGACTTAGACCAAGTATCAAGGTCAGAGAGGCTTTTCCAGAAAACGAAGTACGCCAGCAGTGACCCTCCAGGGACCTCCTACACCTTCCCATGACGGGACTGAGTGTTGGTCCCAGATGTTAGAGGACAACCGGAGAGACCACGCACGGACAAACCAGTTTCCTCAGCCATCACAGCTCGTAAGCGGTTCACGCGCATCTCCGAAGTGAGGGCTGTGTCACGCAGCCGCGCTCCCTCCCAGCGGCATCCCAGCACCTTGCTCCAGGGCCCAGCACAGCCCTGTCCTGTTGGGAGGGGGCTGCTGCCACCCCTTCCCTGCTTGTCACCTGCTCCCAGGACCCGCTGTCCCCTCCCAGGACCATGGTGGGAAGCGCACGTGCAGCCATGGCAGATTTTGGGAGGGATCAGAGCCAGGGTGCTTTGCTCAGCTCCTGCCAGCCACAACAAACCGTAGAGGCAAAGAGAATCCTACACTTCTATCCACATTAAACTGACAGAAATGAAACCCACAGGAGATCCAGCTACAGAAAGAACAGACAGAGGAAAATTATTTTGTCTTTGCTTCCAAATTAAATTTCAAAATTTGAAACATTTTGGTGAGAAAGCCACGACCTCGCTGCATTTGTAAATGGAAAAGAAAGGACTGATGGATCACTCAAAGTACCCTTCACACCCACAGCCACAAAAGAGTGAGTACTTCAGGCTCTCCAAAAGCCTCCAAGCTAGGTGATTTTTCATGCTGGAATTCAAATGCAATTAGAAACACTTATTCTCTGCAAAATAGTTCCATCTTTGAAAAACAAAAAATGGCAGTGACAGCTTTCAGAAAGCAAAGCAAGGCAAGATCTTCTATCAGAAACCCTGTCACATCACCACCACACGAAGTTAGCAAGCTAAAGCGATGCCAGGCAATAAAAACACTTTTTGCATTCACATGGTTCTTTCAGCCAAAGATCTCCGCACACTTTCTGACCGCTGCTGCCATCCGCTCTCCATCCGTCACAGGCCGACCCCCACCTCCTCGCAGGCACCAGGAGTGCCCAGTGGCACAACCAAGTTATTTCACTTAAGCCAGTGATTAACACCACAGAGATTGCCAGCCTGGGGAGACTTGAGGGCTGTCTTGCTCTGCATCCCATCTCTGCCAAGGTACAGCACCAGCTGCTTGAAAAGCAAGCCCAGAAAAATCTGTAAACACGGATCAGAGGAATAATCTCCTCCTTGCCCCCCATTCCCCATTCATTTCTGGAGATCAGGATGAGACCAACCTAGAGATTGGTTAAAGCTCTGGAGCATGCGATTTAATAACCATCCAACAGCTTGTTGTCAGCATCAAATTATAACTGAATATTCCATTTATCCCTACGTCTATCCAATTTCTTTTTGAAGGTTTACTGCTCACATGCAAGCAGTTTCCTTCCAAGAAACGAAGGGCGGAGAGGCTGGTAACCAATACAAAGCCTTTCCCACAGAAATCCCTAGATTGGGAAGGAGCAGGGCTTGCAGGCTCTACTCCACCACCCTGTCCTCTCCCCAGCTTCAGCCCTACCACACAGCTCGTTGCACCTTCCTGACCTCCAGTGTCCCAGGCAGAGGTGTTTGTGTCGCTCACTGCTTAGTGATGACCAAAAGAGGTCTCAACTTCCACATTTCCTTTCTTCTACCCAGGTAGATACTAAATGGAGCCTGGCAGGAAACAAATCAGTTCCATTGTGTCCCCTGCAGAACTCCACAAAGGCAGGAAACATCTATCAGTCTCCAAATGTTTATTCTCCTCACCGGCAGTACAGTCAACTGAAAACAGACACGACTGCTTTGGCCTGGAAACCTGGTGAGATGCAGTGAACAGAAAATGTCTTAAGTTTACCCTATTTACCAACACACAGTAAATTCATACGCTTGTCCTTACAAAACACAACCTAAGGAACAGAAATAATATCACGCCACCGAAATCAACACACCACCAGAGAAACACAGGTGTAACTCTGTCCCCAGAAGCGTGAGGACAGCCCTGGCTCCGGCCGGTGAAGGTGACCGAAATGGCAGCGCGCGAGGCCTCTCCAGCAGCAAAGCCAGGCAAGGGCTGTGTAACTGCGGCCATGAGGGCTAATTACAAACTCACTCCCAAGGATTTGTGACTCTGAATAAACCTTTGCTCTGATCTGAAATTCACTGTGGCACAAAATGTCTTTGCAAATGCAGGGTATTTTTTTTTCCCCATTCTCTGTAAAAGAAACAACAAAACAAATTACAGGGAAAAGAAATCACTCTGAAGTTCTCAGATTAAAAATAACAGTCTCTCTTTAAGCGTTTAAATACCTTTAAAATTAAGCTGCTTTTAAACTCAAATTGTACAGCTCATGAATCCATAAAGTAAATCAGTGTCTGCAACCACGTAAAAATAACTCCTATAACCACCAACTTGTTTCAATTAGGGGACTCGTGTGCTGGCCACGCACAAGATGTGCATAAAGATCTGGGAGCGGATAACTTGGGACCAGTTTTTATGGTGCAGATCACCCCCGCTCTGTCACTGGCGCGGCAGGGACCAGTCCGGCAGACAGCGAGGCACGAGCCCAGAGCTCTGTCCTCTTTAACGGGAACTGAATGACCTCCCAGGCCCGGGACAGCAGCAGTGCCGCAAGCCCAAGCTGTAAGGCATTAGTAGAAGTGGACATGGGAAACTTAAAACTAGAATAAGAAAAATTAGGTACACCAGCAAACATTTATGTCATGCAAATACATCCCGTTTGTTAATCCTGCTCTTGTTAATCCTGCTGGCAACAGAATCATGAAAGCTTCTGGGTTTAGCAAGCACCAAATGGAGCAGGGATCACCGATCCACCCCGTGGTCCCCAAGAACAGGGAACTGAAAGACGAGGCCAAAGCCCAGCGCGCAGACTGCACTGCAAGCGCGCTGCCGATGAAGTTAGCCGAGAACGGGGCTCAGGGACGCCTTGCTCGTAAAGGCCGTTCTGTCCTCCAAGGACTGAACTCACTCCATCACTCCATTTCAGCAGCTACTGCTCTGCCTCAGGATCACTCTGTTCCACTGCTCTTCACTGAAGAGAGAGAAGAAACGTTGCAGGAATGCTGAAAAGAGCCAGAAGCTTGTTGCCGTGCATTACACAGCAGTTTAACACAGTGACAGCTGGGGAAGCAGATCACTCAAAGACAGGAGATTGTTCCAAGATAAAGGACACATACGTACGTGTGTATGCGTACGCACGCTCCCACCGACACAGCCCAGCACCTAAACACATCTCACCATCTTCCACAGAACATTAGAGAAAAGGACATCTTTCTTTGTTCACCTCCTCCTTTCACTGCGCTGGTAAATAAACAACTCGCCTGAACCACGGGACACGGAGGGAGAGCTTCTCCTGAGGTGTAACCGGCTACGTGCCAGCTTGTTATAACCGGATCTTCTCCTCTTGCCATGACCCCTGACTGGATTTGGAGATTTCCTGCATCCAAGCACTGCCCGGATGAAGCCTTCCCAGTCCAGAGAGCTCCACAAACACAAGAAGAGTGATGCTGCCTCGAGGCAAAGCACCGCCGCCGGCAGCCGCAGCCATGCGCCCCGCAAGGAGCGGGATCCCACCAAGTGCTGCAGCTCATTTCTAACCAGCTCCTGGAGAACAACCTTGGAGGAAGGATACCAGCAGCGGGGAAAGAAAGGGATGGGAATACGAAACAAAACACAACATGAACACGCTCCTTTCACGGGTGTTAGAGGAGTCTCTTACTTCAAACACACTCAACTTTTCCCAGAATCTTATCCCCACCTTTCCAGCACACCCTGATAGGTAAGAGAAGCCGAAACTCTTGTCAAAGGCTTGGAGATCTATACATTTTCATTACAACTAGCTCGCTTTACAGAGCAGCTCATGGTTTGACTTTCCAATATTCACTACTTGCAGCTAAGGCTAGAATTTCCAAAGCAGCTCATAAGCTTCAGGCCGCTAAAGCTAGGACCATCTTTCCAGAGAGCTCAATATCAGTTTCTCCTAGTGTGACAAACACGGTCCAGTTCAAGACAGTCAGATCCAGGGTTTAATTCTTTGGATGATGCAGAACAGGGTCACTCTGGACCGCCCCAAGGGATGTGCTGTTCCCTGTACTACTGAATTGGCCACAGCAGGATGTTTTACAGGACAGGTGACAAGAATGCCTGCACCTGCACAGACATACCGCTGCTACTTGAAAATGTACTGTGTTTTTTTGAGCCTTGCTTAACTTGGTCAGAATACTTTTTTCCTGATGTTGCTATAAAAGCACACAGGCCATCAGAGCTGCACTTTCTCATATAAAAGAACGTCAGTTTGCTGTGTTCTGCTTAGATACAGGATAATGCAGTGTCTCACCGGAGAGCTGAATCCAAGGCAGAGTGGATTAATGAAGAGTGGATTGCTGCTGCTCGACAGAATACTTTTCACAGCATGTGATGGTTGCCTTAATGCACTGTGCTGTTCATTGACAAGTTTATTTGCTGTAATACAAATGGTATTTGCAAAATTGGCTCATGATAGCTCCCGTCGTGCTGATATCCGGTACCACAAGACATTTATGTAAGAGTGCGTAAAGTTACAGAAAGGGTTTAGACCCTTTGTGCTTACCTCAGGCAGATACTGACTGGAGCAGGAGAGATTACCTCCCGCCCTTGTACACAGAACTTGGCCTCTAACCATCAAAGAGGCCATTTCTTTAAATTTTCTTCCAAGCACAGAAGGCTGGACCGAATAGACCTGCACTTTGCCTCTGTGCTGGCAACACTTGTAGCTAGCACGGAAACGAGAGCTGCAGAACCAGGACAGAGCTGGGAACCGAGTGCCCGAGTTCTGTCCCGTGTCTGGAAATGATTTACTGCATGCTTCCACTCCTCCACCTGTAAAACATTACCCAGATAGTGATCCAGCACTGCAAAGAAAAATAAGGCTGAAAGTACTACTGAGTACCAAACGTTACTGCAGTGGGGTCAGTGGAGGTTCCCCTTTCCTGTGTGGCGTTCCCAGCAACACCAGGTACCCAAACACAGGTAACTTGCCAGGGGAGATGCCACAAAGGTCTGAAACCTAAGATAACGCCTGGCACAGGCTCTCAGATCTGGGGGGTTGATATGGGACCATCTTTCCCTCTTAATCCTCTCCACTTTAAAAGGATTAAGAGATGTGATACCAAAAACCTCTGCATCTTGTCTGCAGACAATGTTTGGGTGGTGGCAAGAACAGCAATTGGTCACGCAGGTGGGTACCCATCACTACAGAGAGAGAAACTCTTGGTTTACACAGGGAGCACTGACCACCGTCCTCTAAAACCACTCTAAGCAAAAGGTTTCTCACCTTTTCCATGGGATGTTTCTATTGTCCACGTACAGTTTAAGTTATTTGGATAAAAATCAGGGAAGCCTGGGGATAAGATGGTACCACTGGAACCACGAATGTAACCTCCACACAGAGCTGAAAAAAAAAAAAAAAAAAAAAAAAAAGAGAGAGAGAACCTCACTGCCAAACACAACGCTGAGCAGTTTGTTCGCTTTTCCTCTGGGGGTGGCTACCACCCAGCACTGCTGGAAGCACCAACACCAACCCCAAACAGGAAATTTTGAGCAGTCCAGGGTCAGCACCTGTCGAACGTGATCTTGATGGGGTAGCCCGGCTGGGCCTCGATGACCCAGGCGCAGCTCAGCGAGTCCTTGTAGAAGCCGGGCCAGCCAGGGGACAGGATGGTTCCGCTGGGCGACGTCAAGTGGCCCCCGCACGGCGCTGGGCACAAGGAAAAGGACACAATTTGGTGAAGAGCATCACAGAAGCTGTGGCACGATCAGACACACCTCTCCCTCCCAGGTAGCGCTGTCCTGCCGTGCATTACTGTTTCTCGTGTTACAAACATTCAGAATCAGATGAAAAAACACCTCTAACTGGTACGAATTGCCTTGTCAGCTTAAAGGGACGATGTAGCAGCCTGCTGCTGTACCTGGTGAGTCCGTATCCTGACCTTGTGCAGCGGCTCTAAGGGGACAGGGTGTAATAATAATTACTAGATATAAAACTAGAGAAAACGGCAAGGTCAGTTTGCATTTCAGCAACTGCAGGTGCCAGAAAGTCTTTCATATCCATGGTAATTGAGTCATGTCTTTCCTTCCACAGGAGACATCACAAGACTACGGCATTTATTCCACTCTGTGGTCCCCTGGTGCCATCAGCGGAAGCTAAAGGCACATTATCATCTTTTCTGGAAAAAGGACACTGGATTGGATGGACCAGAGGTACAAAATCCTCTACCCTTAAATAACTGCAGTGTATTGTCCTTTAGAGATCAAACAGGATGGAAAAGCACGTCTGTGTCTGTGAGTTTGTGCTCTCTCTGCTCAGCCCTTTGCAGGATTCATCACCCAGGGGTTTCTTCACATCCTGCTGAGCCAAGTCGCTGGTGCTGGTCACACACCTCGCACGGCAGCGTGACCGCGTTACTGTCACAGCCTTCGGGAGCTCCCGCAGGGCACCGCACGCCCGTCACCCCACGACCCCCCACCGCCGCGGGCCACAGGGATCCTGCTCCTCCAGAGCAGCAGCTGAAGCACCAGCCCTGGCGTGAGCTTTGCACAAGGGCTACGAAACGTCACATGTGATGTGACCTTAGATACCGACGTAAGCCCGGACCTAAACCCACACTGCTCATCTGAAGGATGCCAGATGAAAGCCAACTGATCTCAACTGAATCTGAACCAATTATTTTTTAACAAGAGGCTCCTTTCTGCCCCAAAGTGACATAATTTCCTGTCAGGACTTCTATCCATCTTTCAACTCCTTTATTTTGGCCTCTTTCTTTCCCATTATTTTTTTCAAGCACTAAACAGTACTTTAGATTTATACACTTCCTCCCTGTTTAAAAAGGCTCATTAAAACCTACACTTAACGGAGCGCACACTGAAGGGTGATTCAGAGAAATCACCACTGTGATCACAGAGGAAAAAAAGCACAACTTAAAGGCATATGGTTATCAGAGCCTCCAAAGATAAAAGTTGAGTAAAAGTGTATTATTTAATGTGTTTCACTTCTACACTTACAGATATATCTACTTAAAGGCTCATGCTTGTGAGAGTAATGAAAACCCTGAATCAAACCTACAGACATTCTATTGTCAGCTGATTGCAAAATTACACAAGAATATAAAAATTCCAGCTTATTACATAAAAATTACTGAACAAAATTGGTATCTTCTTCTTTCAATACCAAAGACAATGGACTAGATGGTGCACTTTCTGCTGCTCAGCCACTTGAACAATGCATGACCAATTACTGAAATTACTTCTTAATATTACAGCACTATTTCTCAACGGCACAGTACCAGTTACTGACACTGTTGTAAATACCAGGGCAGGGCATCACTTCCCTGAGAACAGGGCGCAGAGGAAGACTCGTCACTTCTAACGAGCTCTTTCTTCACGCTTCCCTTTCCCACAGCAGAAGCTTTAGAGGACTAGATTTTAAATCCGTACTAAAGCCCCAAGAACTCTTGTCCTTTTTCCTGAAAAGCTACAAACACCAGTGGATCATTCTCCCTCCAGGCTGCACATGCAGACTGGTAGGAAAGATGATAATATTTAAAATTTACCTTCACACCTGAGCACCGCGTTGTTCCAGACCACATTTCCTTCCTTCAAGATGCAGGTGATGGTTTCTGAGCCGTGGGTCCTAATGAAGCCCTCATCGCAGAGGAAGGACACCGAGCTGCCCAGCTGCAGGCTGTCACCAAACCGCTTTCCGTTCACAGGCACGCCAGGGTCAGGACACTCGTTATGCCTGAACGCTGAGAGAGAAAGATAAGAGAGCAGTGAGTGACTTGTTTCCCTCACCTCTGTCCAATGCAAAAGTAAGTTGGACCACAAACTTCGGAATTAAACAGTAGTTTCGTATCTTTGCCACGGAGACAATAGTAGCTGATCTCACCCCTGGACAGTGGACCCTCCTCACAGGGACAACCAAACAGCATGGACTTGAACTTGGCCTAGCAAAGCTACTGTGTTCCACACGGCTCAGCCAGCCTGTGGCAGAAATCACACCACCACCTCTTCTCTAAACTGCTAAGACATCCAAGTATGAGTCCCCACCAATCAACTTTTCATGCAGTTGAGCTCACTTAAATTTTTCTGCTCCCCGTCTCTACTGTAAGTGTCCACGTACAACCTCAGAGCGGAAGGATGAGATTAAAACCATTTGCATCCAAGAGGTGCTGAGATACAGGGGGCAGAAAAGAGCCTGCAGAACCAAATTATTCGCTTAGAAATCTTTCACACATGAACATGCACAAATAGTCAAAGTAGAGAAAGATTTTTTTTTAAAACTCAAAATACCACAGTGCATTCATCTGCCTAAGGGGACAGAAGATAACCCTTAATGAGAAAAAATGAAAGCTTTAAGGGCCTGTGGTTAAAAGTAAGGGTCCTCCCGGCTTGTTCTGTGATTGACTGCCATACAGTCCCGACCTTCCTTGTCATCATCGCTAGGACAAGATGAAGGACACAGAGCAATTACTTTCCTAGGTTCTGCAAAGTCGCGTGTGGAACTGCACAGACACGGCTCTGTCTGAAGGCCTGCCCTTCTCCAGCAGTTAAAACCAGGCCAGCCAACCAATCTGAGAGTACGTCCATAGCCTTAATTCCCTATTAAGTGCATAATTATGTACTGTATCTTCATCTGCTGGGAGGTGGTCTTCAGAGATGAGCAGCATATGAAAGATTAAAGTCTCCAGATTAATTACACACACATGCTTTTAGTATCTTTAATACACCTGACCAAATTCAGCTGAGTTCTGGGTTTCCTACTTCCATCGTTACTCTTACAACACCTTGTTAGACGCACTGCTGAAGGGGAAAATGCGGGCAGAACCTGTCCTGTGGGCTCTGTGTCTGTCCCCTGCAGCACTGTGTTGTCTCCTCTCCGATACCTCGCCGACGGGAAGCATGGCAAGGTGTCTGAGAAAGGCTCGGGAGCTCCTTTTGGTAGTTCAAGCAGTCAGAGCAGATTAACTCACGCATAATTCAGAGTCATTTACAACAACAACAAAAAAATCTGCTTTAAATACGTCTTCCCGCAGGGGACAGCCACAGCTCCCAACACGGGTACGTCACGTGTCGGAGATGCGTATGGAGGGCACCACCAGCATTTCTGGATGAGGCGTCTCTCTACTTACAGGATCCAGGACACAGTCCTGGGTATGTGATACTACCACACACGAGCTACTTCATCTGATGAACCTTCATCCTGCTGGAGTGTGGCAAATCATTTCTTAAGACCTCTGATTTTTATTTTTTTTTTAATAGAGGATTTGCAATCATAGCTTGAAAGGCTATTAATTCAGCTGTGCCACTAAAGGCTGTTATAACAAAGTCACTTATCAGTTCTGCTGAATAGGTTTAACAACGCTCTTTAGAAAATTATAGGACAATACGAGGACAGAATTACCAGAGCATTCATTTGAGATTTGAAGACTGGACTTAGTGAAGCCAAATGCACCTGCAGAAGTTTCAGTGCTTTATACCATAAGATTGCTACATCTTTTTCTTTATCTTCAAAGTCTTGCATGCTTTTAGGTATCAGCAAATGAGGACAGCACTTTCTGATGAACACAACCCGGAGATCTAACAGCCCTTCCTGATCTCACCCCAGCGAGCAGAAAGCCCATACAACACAGCGAGCTGCAGCCTGACAGAAGAACAGAAACCCTGATAATCCAGGGCCAAACTGCTTCTTCATGGGAAAACACAAACTTCTCAGCCAAAAGGAACTTGTGCCATCAAGCTTGAAACCAATCCTCAATTATCCAACTGCAAACCTAAAGTAATCCCCAATTTTCAGACTTACTCTGGATTTGCAATGGTTTTAGTGAGATCAAACTCTCAACTGTTAATCTCCAACAAGAATTTAGAGCTTGACATGAGATCTAGAAGGAAGGACCACACACTTACTGGTGAAGGTTATGTTGAAGCCTCTCTTCTCCATGGAGTGGTCGGTCTGGAACTCCAGCCTGGCTACGTGACCGCTGCTGGTCAGAGAGGAGGGGAGCTGGTTTCCTGAGAAGGTCCCCAGCACCGGGGATTCAGCAGTCCCACCATCCTTCACGGCTAGGAAATCAAACTGGGGCTCCACGTCAAAATCATTGAAAGCCAAGTGAATGCGGCTCTCGGGTTTCGCTATAATTAACCACACGCAGTGCAAGCTGCTGCCGTATTCTTCAGGGTAATTTGGTGACAGCACAATCCCAGATGGGGTGGTGAAGTTGAAAAAGCAGGAAACTGCAATAAGAAATCACCATCAATCACAGTGCCACTACGAGCTGCTCTGCCGTGTTCCTCCTCCCCCTCATCCCCTGAGCTGGGTGATTCCTGAAAATTCCCAACCGCTTTGCTTCTCAGGGACAACCGGAGAAAGGAAGGGCTCAGTGCTCCATTCACTGCTAGGTGTCAGTGATTGATTTGTGTGGGGAAGAAGGGGCTTCAAAGTAGCCTCCAGGCCTGGGTTTGGTTGATATCCAATTTTCCAGGCTTTTCCCAGCCTTTTTCTAGCACAGTATTGCCCTTTTTTCAACAGCGCTCACTCTTCCTTACGTTTGCACAGGCTTTGCACCCTGCACAGCGGAGCGCGGGCTTCTTTTGCTGCAGGAAGAAAACGTCCCTCAGCCAGGTGGGGATTTGGCATTTTGCAGGTGAATTCTCCTGCATATCCCCGAGAATCAAACTTGTGACCACAGCTAGTGCAAAATAAAATCAGCGTCAACAGAGTTTGACTTCTGTTGGGACCAGAGCTCCGCACAACCTACAGAACCTGCGGTAAGGAACCAACCCAGCTGCTCCCCACGCAGGCTCCAGGCTCCTCGGCCGCTCCCCGTCCCCACGCTCACCAGCGTACAGCACGGGGTAAACTGCAGAGCGATGCAGACTGTTCAGGATCTGCTTAAAAATCCGCAATTCCAAGATGACCTTTCCGTTTGCTAAAGGCAATTTTCACCCATGCTCCTGGCAGTCATGCTGCATTTGGACAAGCTCCTCACACTGAGTATCCCCATCCTGTATTAAATATTTGTACAGTACAGCAATAAACTGTCAGCCCCTTTGAGAAGGAGCTGTGAGTCAATCCGCCTTTGCTCCTGGGGCACCAAGGAACAGCCCAAGAACCATCCCAAGCCTCCCCTGAATGCCAGGGCCTTGGGACAACGCGGAGCAAGCGCTGGCCAGCGGCGATCCGCAGCCCAGCGCAGGGGCATTCCTCTCCCATCGCAAATAAACCACTGACGTCCGCTGGGCTGCCACACGACCAAGAAGAGGCAAACTAGACTGCCATTCCCATGGAAATAATTAAAACCAGTCTTAAAACGAAGCCGAGAGGAAGAGCGCATATGAAAAAACTCTGTAGCTCTCAAGGGTTTTCAGCATACACTGCATTTCAGCTGGCAAGGTCTGTTAATTTGAAAAAGTAAGGCTGCCTTTTAAGTGCTACCTACCCCATGGTTTTGATATTTTATGTACGTGTTTTCCCCACCATCACCCTTGGTAAAATCCATTACCTAGAACATACATCTCACTAATTCCTGGCAAAAGGACATCGCGCAGAGGATGAGATTGGTTTTAGGTTGGCGTTTACACAATTATCTGGCTCAACGCTCACCCTCCCTCTGTTTCCCTTCAATGCTTAATGGTTTCAGATGGAGTAAGATGGACGTTACCCGTGACGTTATCAAGGCTAAGAGCTACACAATCTATTTCCTGCTCTCAGCAACAAAGAGAACAGATTAAAGAGAAAACCAACTGCAAAATATCCCCAGGACTTTGGCTCTTTACTAGATGCTGAAATATCAAGGGATGCTGTCAAATAATTCTGTCAGAATAAGCTTGGTGTAGTCTGCCTAGGAATAGTTATTGAAAATAAATGCATTCACACACAGAAAAACATCTTAGCAGTAGAAAACCCTTGCAGGAGCTAGGTATCTCCTATAAATTTTTAAATCCAGAGTGGTAAATTAGCATTCATACAGGACCTACAGTATCACACAGCCAGCAACACAGAGGTGCAGTTGCTAGCACAGCTATTACTGCACAGTGTTGGTGGCTCATTTTGGGAAATAACAACAACAAAGAACTTGCTGACAAAAGAAAGAAAAAGCAGAGTGAGGGAAGAATGTAAAATCAACCTTTGCTAGATAAAACAAAACAACAGATGAAAAAGTAACAGATAAAACAACCCCAAAAGGCTCCACTGTTCCCACTAAAGGAAAATCAATGACAATTTCGATTTTCCTTAAAATAACATGTGCAGGAGATGGCAGCTGAGTTGTGGGACAAAAGCCACCATCTCACACATCCACGTCCCAAACCCATGGCCAAGCACCAGCTCTCCTCAGTGCAGCGGGGAGCTCAGCTCCACCTCCCGGGGGGACACGTCCCACCCAAGAAGCGACAACTGCTCCAGAACATTAACAAGATCATGGTGTCTGGGATACGAAGATTTTCTTTCTCTTTTTAAGCAGGAGATATTTTTTTTTCAGCGTGAAAGGGGGTTTTTGGTCTGAGGCTGCACTGGACAGAGCTGACTCCACATCAGCCTCTGCCTGCTCAGGAGTGCTTCGCTGGGCACTCGGATAAAGCAGAGGCTGTTTAACACCACGTCACGGACAGCGAAACGCGCTATCAGAACGAAGGTGATCGCTCCCGAGAAAGGTGGGAGACAGCTACCTGCTGTTTTGTGCATCCCAGACAGTCAGGAACAACGTGCCCCGCGGAGCCAGCAGTCACTCAAAACACGACGGACGGACAGAGGCCAGCTCTGCCACCTGCAGCCTGTCCGTCAGGACCAGAGCCGGGAATACCTGGGAGGCTGAGGCTCTGAGCTAGGAGATGGAAATTAATATTTATTATCGTTGTTAAATGTTATGAGAGTGCATTTCATTATGTGCATAGGGGAGGTTCAAATTTATAAGCCTGTTCTGATCTTTGTCAATAATCATCACTGATGAAGTACTGCAAAAGCAATAAGAAAAAACCCTTTATTAAATCCAGCAGAATAAATCACAGCAACACTCAGTACAGAGCACCTACCAGAGCCAGTGAGACCCACATCACTAACGACTGAGTACAAGGTATTTATTCAAGTCATCACAAACATTAACAACATTCTGCCTTCATTTAGAGCAGTAAAACAGTGAAGAAACAGCTCAATTGTTTCTTGTCTTAGAAAGTCCAGCAGCCACGTGGCTGTGGCTTGAGGGCACTGCCCCACGCTCCCAGTGCGAGATGCTCACAGCTGAGCACGGAGGCAGCTGACAGTTATTCCCCAGCACAGCCGGTTGTTTCTGCGCGTTCGGCCCAGAGGAATTTCTGCATTTGTCTGGTCAGTCTAAGCACAACTTGCTTCTCTTTTCTTCTGCCTTGAAAAGATCCTGCCTCCTCCCAGACAGTCTCGCTTCTCCTGCAAGGTGTGCCTGCTGGCCCCGGACACTCCATCGCTGCTCGTCCTGCACGTGAGAATCCAGGGCTGGTCCCATGGAGAGGGCACACCTGCAATGCACGGGAACGGGAAAGGCACCAGGTTCAGGAGCTGCAAACCAAGGAGGGAAATACTGTAATCATTTTGGTCTCCATGGAAACAGTAAAAAGTCCTGATTTCCCTCTTGGCTTTCAGACACCATTCCTACAGACTCTGATCACTTGGGAAAGAGCTTGAAGACACTAATAGGTTTTCTGCCTTACCTTTCCTTATTAAGAAGATCCCTCCTCTAGGCAATAGCTTGTTGTCAGACCGGAAAAACAGGACTTCAGCAGGAGCCTGGTTAATAACCGGCACGCTTTGCTCAGGAAAGCTACATTCCGAATAGCTAACAGTGCTGGAAGCTCAGCACGCTGTTCAAGCTGCGAAGCAAAGTACTTCGCATCTTGTATTTTCCTCTTTCTGTATCTGCATCACAATGCATTTTCCTTCTTAAAACCCTGAGGCACCAAGAGGGAAAGTGGGAGGCGAGGGAAAGGAGCCTAGAGCAAATATTAACTGGGAGAACTTTTTCGTATTTCAGAGCAACAAACTCTTTGGCTTTCTCCGAAGGAGTAGCTGTCACTGCCAGCGGCAGCTAACCGGGGTGGGAGGGCAGGTATGGTAAGACTAAAAAAAAGCAGGGAGGGTCTGGACATCGGATCTTGAGGAAAACATCATCAGTGAACCGGACTGTACAAGAGCCTCTGTGCACGTGGAAGAGTGCCACAACACCAAAGCAGGTTTCATTTCCACCCACTCAAAACATGAACAGTGATCAGGTTACCAGGAATAAGTTTCTTCAACTTACTGGAAGGTGTCGATCCCCAGTAGGATGGTGTCGGGCTGCTCGTCTGCCAGGGTTTCTGCAGCCACCTGTTTTTCAGGAGGTGCTCCAAGGCTTCCACACAACGGCAACATCCTTTCCTGTGTGCTCCTCTTTATTTCAAGGGAAGCTCTCTCCCTCCCTGCAGCCTCTCCTGCGAATCAGTGGCAGTGCCCACAAGACAACGGAGGTTTAATTGTCAATTTTTGGCCAAAGCCCCAAATCAGTCAGTGGTCTTGTTGCGTACCTTTCCAGGTTTACTCCTTCATGGTTTAGCAGAGCATCCTTCCTCTGCTGCAGCACTCAGAGCTGTCTGCCAACTGCTGCAGCACATTTATCTCCTGCAGGCTGGAAACTGCTCGTGCAACAGGCTGGGACTTGCTTCCCCCCACAAAGCCCCATGGTCTCAGCACGCTGAGCGTGTGAAGGATGGCTGCTGCAACAGCCGAAAGGGCGAGGCACCCCCGGAGCACGGAACTGCAGCCAGGGTGACGGAGCTGCACAGCAGTGATGCAGTGCAGCAGAGGGTGCACGGGCAGGTTCAGCCACACGTGAAGCTCTGCTTGTGGGGAGCAACAGAGAATCTGAAAGGTAAACTTGCACACATCGACTCTACGTGCAAATTAGAAATGTCCCATTGCAGCTTTCTCAAACACCAGCCCCACGTGTAAAGCACTGACGTTAAATAATGCAGGAACAAGGGAACTTCTCTGCAGAACAGACCGAAGATGGCAACGTAACGCACATCACTTTCCTGTTTTCCAGATGTAGACACGCGGGAACAGCACAGGGGGAACCTCTCCTCACGTGATAAAACCAGTAAGCGTCATTTCTGATTCACACTCAGGTAAAGAGAAGCAACCCATCCTGCTGAGCAGTGGCTCTCTGGAGCATGGACAGCTGCCTTGGCGCAGGACAGCTCACTTCGAGCAGCGTGAAACCCTATCAGGGTAACAGTTCCACTGACTCAATCAGTAAAATAACGAGCACAGAGACAACTGCATCCTCCCGATCAGCGCTGAGAGCGCAGCTGGGAGCACCTCTGGCCAGCTGTGCGCGCAGGGACGTGGCAGGACAGCACTGAGGTCCCCCCTCCAGCTCTCCCCACGAGCAGGCTCTCTGCAGGAGGAGCATCCCCGCTGCCCACATCTGCTGGGTCACCACCACCGCTGCATCGCGCACCCCCCAGCCTTATCACTGCACCTCCTCGCTGAAGCAGGCTGGCTGCGCAGGCACCCCGAGACCCCAACAATTTGTTAGAAACCAAGAGAACACAGCCAGCCACAGCTCACAGCAGGAGACTTTCTTCTGGCTCCACAACAGCCAGGCAGAACGCACGACAAAGTCTCAGCGAGGAGCAAACGGGCTCTGGTTTGGCACAGGTGGACGTCAGCTTTCCTCAGATACAGACACCGCAGGACACTTCACAACTCAGTCAACCAGTGGCACACTGGAAGGTTATTTGAGCCAACTCTCAAGAAAAAGCAGAAGGGGCTGGTTAAGCAGCCCCCTTATAAAGTCACAGAAAGGGAAATAGAAGATTTTAATGTAGCTTACACCAAAAAAACATCTCGGGAGCGTGTGGGGGACAATTAGAACCCAACTCATTGTAATTAAAAAGGTGCTTAAGTGCATTCCTGCCCAGCACAGCACTTCAGCATCTATGTCTGCTTCAGCAAACACGTAAATCTCAGCGCTCTGACAAACTGCGGCTGCAGCGCAGAACAAGGGCTTTGAGGGAAAGTGCCCTGCTTAAAATTAAGAAGGAAATGGTCTTACATGGCTGCAACCGTGAAACAAGGCTGTTAACAAAAGCTACAAATCCCCCATGTATACAGAGATGATGGTAATCCTGACTTCAGTTAATTCGCTTCCTCTACTGCCAGACAGACTGGATCTCAGGGGCTCAGGGGAACGAGCCGCAGAGAAGGAGCATTTAACCACCCATCCGCTGCTCCGAACCCAACCCAGACCACGGGCAAGCAGAGGTTCCTGAAGGACACACCTCTGTCACACAGCTGTAGAAGCCACCCGAGCCCTGAAGCGGCCCCAAGCCCGACTCCTGGAAGGCTTTCAGCCGCACAAACCCAGGGTGCGACCGGCTGCTCCGCAGAGGTCGGTGCTGACGAGGTTTGGTAGCTTCAGGTTAGCTACCAGCTCCCTTCAGCGGCTTGGCTGGCAGAGGTAATTAGTCCGTGTCTGCCGTTGGATCAGGAAAACCATATCAGGGTGCTTCATAAAAGCATCCATCAAAAAAATAAAAAACCCCACATGGCAAAACAGCTTGGAAATAAAAATTCATAGAAACACTTCTTCCAAAATCTACTAAAGGCAACTGCATCTACAAGCAGATAAACAAGTCCAGTGTTAGCTAGAAAAAGAAAATCTGTTTACAGCAGGAGGGAAAAACACTTTGTGAGTTAACAAACTGTTCCATCAGCACTGCAAAAAGTAAGAGGAATTAAGGAATCATACGAAAAGGACACAAAGGATCAGGCTTCATCGGAAGCATTAGAGCCTATGCTACAGTTCAAAGTCTAAAAAACTCCCTTAAAATGACAAAAGTATCAACTCCTCTAAAAGAACTGGTTCTGGAATTTCCGATTACTGAGTTATTGGACCATAAAGGATCATTCTGATAATCTTAACCATCCACCTCCCCAGCACAGACTATAAAACAATTCCTGGCTCCCAGTATACTCCCCAGAAAGGGGTATCTGATCTCAGCTTATACATGTTCAGGTACGCAGAACCCACCGCTGCCTTCAGCGGGCTGCTCCAAGGGTTAACCACGCTCTCAGATAAAAAGCTATTATTAAAAAAAGATAAACTATGCTTTTACCACTGCTAACCTGAGACACTTTTCTCCAAATTACTCTTCGTGGAGAAGGCTCCATAGGTTGCAGTGATTAGTGGTCAGGAAAAGAAGAAAAAAGAAAGAATAATGACCATCTGACAATTTAATTTGGAGCTAAATGAAAACCTTGTTAAACGCTATGAAATTACATGGTTCTGTTCAGTACATTGCTGGGAAAACATCTGCTGCACTTTGCGTTTCCAACTGCTAATCCTGCGTGTTTGCAGCAGCCAGCGCACACGAAAGGTCACCGCTCAGCTCAGAGCTCACACTAACACACCTCTCTGCAGACGTAGAGCAGGCCAATCTGGGTTTAACAAAAAAAATGAGTAATTATCACTGAGGAGGAGAGAGATTTTATACTGCTATTAAGGAAAATCAAATGTTCAAAAGCCTGGGAAAACGCACATCATCACAATGTCTGCGAAGAGGAGTGTCAGTGCCGCAGCCCGTGTGGGAGCACGGGGGATCCCGGGCCGCGCCGACCGCCTGAGCTGGCCAGCTCACAGACAGCCCTCAACAAGGGAGAGGGTTCCGCTGGCGCTCGGTTTGGTCGCGGAGACAACGCACCGTTCGCAACAGGACAGCGCAGGTCTCCAGCATCAGCGGGCACAGCGCCGCTGCTTCCCAGTGTCCCTGCCCACCACGGAACCGCGAGCAGAGCGGGGAGGAGAAACGGGCTGGGGGTGAGGTTTGCAAGTGAACAAGAAGGGAAGAAAGCGTAACATCGGCTCCAAAGCCAGAGAAGAAAACACACCGTTTAACATAACTGCAACTGGAAATGCTTTGGGAAATGCCTTCTGCTCTGTTCAGAGGAAATACGCACAATTACTGCTCTAAGCAGGTCTGTAATACAAAGAGTTTACAGTGACACAACAAAGTCGCCAGAAGCTAATGAACAGACCGAGACCCCGGTAATGACTATCAGATCAATGGATGTGAAGTGTCTAAGGAGCCCAGAAGTACTCTGAAACAGCACAACTCAAATCGCAGCCCCTCCAGTTAAACATACACACATTCACACACATTTATCCCCACCCTTTGTGGAACCGCAGTCAAGCGATGCCAAATATCCTCAGCTTGGTGCAGAAGCCTCCACCGCAGCTTTGTTTGATGCATCACAATCAGAATGTACACACTTTTTTACTTCACTGTTTTAGTTACCTTCAGAACACACGACGGGTCCAGAAAACTTAAGTCTGCAAGTCTGAGATCACTGAACTAAACTTGTCTCAGAAAATAAGTCCTTTTTTTAGCAATGACTCTCTCAGAGCAACTGGCAGAGGATAGGTGAGTCAAAAACTTTGCCTTTGCTCAGTGAGGTGATCACGAAGGACATTTTCATGACATTTTATGCCATAATCTATCACATAAAATGACGGCGCTGCTTGGCACGAGTCAACCATTCAGCTAAAGGTGCAGGGCTGAAAACTGAGGAGCTGTAGGTCACAGGCCCACAGGCAGGAGGAGGAGAGAAGGGACGGGAGCTGCTGCAGAGGAATCACAAAGAACCTTGTAAGACCTGAACTGCCGCAGAAACCCTCCGAGAGCACTGTTCCCCCTGCAGAGGGGACGTTAGCTCTTTCCTTCCTTCGCAAGGAAACATAAACCTTGTGATACAAATTTTGGTCATAGAAAATGTTTTGTAGCAGGGCCCTCCACTGCAATAGTTCACATAAAATTCAGATAATGAGTTTTTCCCTACTATGAGTATGTTCAAGCAGTAATTCCAATCGCGTATTTGAAAGTTATGGCACTACGGAAATGCCCTGCTCCCCCACTACGTCTATCCAGACTTCCATCATCATTCTCACTGCAGTACCTGAACAACTCACCAGCTTCCCGTTATAGCTGTAATTATGGGCTGGCTCCCCATTCATAAGCTTAATAATCTCCTTAGCCACAGGTAACTGTAGACTTCAGTTTGAATATTATATCCCTTATGAGTTCCTACCATCAGAGCACAAACGTAATCTGAGTAACACAACGGTTTTCCTTTGGTAACATTTATCTGCATGAACATTCATCTGCATGATGCCTCCTCAGCCCCTTTTGCTGTCCTTCAAGAAAACCGAGTGTAGCTCTGTACGGAAGCAACAGCTGGGGTAACCCTGGGTTACGAGACCTGCCTCAGCCTTTGACAGGTATCACAGCGCTGGAACTTTGAAAATGCAAGTGTCAGAGTGAACAACAGGAACCACAAAGCTGATTCGAGCACTACAAGATGCTGCAGAGCAGGGACAGAGATCTTCAGTATCCAGTCGCCACTGATACGCAGACACTCACATTGCACAGAAGCAGACACCAAGCTCGGAGCACAGACGGATGGACGATGGTGCTGCCCCATCCAGCTACAGTACTACAGGCTCCCAGGCTCCAGGGTGATTGGTTCAGGTACCTCAGCTCATCAGAGATAACCTGGACGCACACAGCAAGGCCAGGGACACTTGGCTTAGTAAGGGGTTTGCAGAAGACAGCCACTAAGAAGTCTTGCAAAGTTTCTCCAGCGCCCTGTGTACTCACCCTGGATGGTTGAGGGATGCAACGACAAAGAGGATGAAGATGGAAGGTCTGTTATCATGAAGGCATAGCCAGTTGTGAATTAAGAACCTGTTGCCATAAGCAGATGCATTGCTTAAATGGTTCGTGCTGCTTTGTCATCGGAGCCCCAGGAAATGAGTTCTCCACAATAAATTCTGCCTGCTTATAAATCATTTGCTCAGGACAGCAGGACACACCACAGCGCTGTTTAATCTCCGTCTGTATTTGTCACGCATTTGCGGCCAGAATCAGCAGCACTGGATTGTTTGCATATTCCAACTAGGAGCATAAAAATTAAGGCACCTTATTTTCCCACCTAACGCCCAACACATTTAATGGTCTCCCAACGTTTACAGAGAATTGTCACTAATCCCACTACGGATTTCATGCCAGATTACACATTTTGTCATCTCACCCATTCCGATTCACACACACTAATAAGATGCTACCCAGAATAAAGGCAGAGGAGTAAAGGTGTAGAGGGCTATGGAATACTTTTTCCATTACCTACATGTTGCCTTGTTGGTTCATAAATATCCAAAGCCAGAGGGCCACAGAGAACAGAATACAATGAAATTATTTTAACTAAAAGATTCGTACCTGTTCTGTGCTTTGTATGGAGTGCTGACTGGGGCTTGATTTGATGCCCCTGTTCAGTATCTACCTACAAAAAAATAATCCTGCTTTACTGGAAAGTCTCCTATCTATACAGCCATGATCCAGTTCTCTGATATTGGGCACAAATTATGGGTTTAGTCTTACTGCAAATTGTCAGCGAGAACCTCAACCAAGCCATCCGCTGTTCAAACTCATCTGAGCTTCTGGGAAATGAAAAAACCCACTTCTGATGCTAAGCACAGAAGTGGTCTAACACTTCCCACTTCAAAGACAACCAGGGAAACTCCGTTTTCCTCATCAGCATCTTTAGTTCATTTGCAAAAATGAACTAAAACTGAGTAGGAAAGGAGTCACGGCATCTGACAAAGGCAAAACTCAGTTAATTGCTTCCTTTCTGCAAATAGACATTCTCAAATGCTCAGAGCTTAAATCAGTGCTTGAAAAGAAAGGCACTTACTTGAAACTAGTTTCCCACATTCTCCCGTGAACAGCCCACGTCACGAACCCAGACCCAGCTCTGACAGAAAAGGCTTTGGTCCCCCGGCTTTGTCACGGACCAACTCCCGCCACTCTGCAAACGAGCGTTTTGTACTGGAGTGTCTGACAGCAGCGTATCTGCTTACCTGCATAGTCAATGCACCCTTCTAAAAATTAACATCTCTGCTTCTCTCTATCCATCTTCCCCACATTTCTGTCCTCTGTCTGCTGCTCAGCTGAATTCTCCTTTCCTGTTTTTTTTTGCTAGGTTCAGCCTCACTCCCCTACACTACAGCATCTGTTCAAAGGCACAGACTTCAACATATCCAAATAAGTGGAGATGAGACAAAGACGAGCTTGCTTGCCACCAGCAGGGAAAACACAGATACTTTTGTGAGTTTTGGTAATGTTCAAACACAACATTGTTTCTGAGTGAAGGTTCCATCAACACAATAAAGTAATTGCCCAACACAACTTCAAAGGACAGTGAGGCCATTAAAACCCAATGGGGACTGTGCATGTAACTCATTTTCATCTGAAAATTTTATCCTTAGTCACTACTGAGAGCATAATATCCTGCTTCTGCTGAGAACTCATGCAACAAATTAAAAACTGAGGTCCAGCAGCAGGGAGTCTGAATATTGTTGGAAAATGAAGGAAAATAAAGCAGCAAAAAAAAAAAACCAGAATCAAGTTTTAAATTTTCTGTGTATGTCCACGCCTCCTGTCTGGGACACCAAAGCCCTACTTTCTCTCCAGAAGGGATCTGAACCAGAACGCTGGGAGGGCAGAGAGAACACACGGGCCCAGCATAAGCCAAAATCTCCATCTGCTCCCCACGCACATCCCCTCTCTGCTGAGAGGGCCACCAAACCAAACTCTCCCCATGGCTTCAGGCAAGTGAAGCTGCAGCCTGGTGCCACCTCTGTCACCACAAGACCTTGTCCTATCCTATCCCAGGTACCGAGCACAGACATACTTTTTACATGACCACCTCACCACACAGGAAGGTATTTTAGAGCCATCTCCTCACTGACTTACAAACACAAACTGGTTTCTGAGCAGACCACTGGCTACTCTTTTGGCAGGTAATTGTTTTCTGTCCCTTCAACTCAAAGGCAGGCTGGCACTCAAACTTCAAACTGTCCCCATGGCGAAAGGTGGATCCTTCTCTCCTGCCGTAGGCTGGGATCCCGGGATCGCCGCAGCTCCCTTGGTCAATCTCTGAAAGAAAGAAAACAGAAGTTGCATGGGAGGAAGGCTCTGCTGCCCAGCTGGTGCAGTACCTGCCATACTCCCGCGCTGCTAGACTGCCCCAGTGAAGGCACCGTGTCCTCCGCGAAGCACCAGGCCCCTCCGCACCATCTCACGCAGGACAGGGGGTCAGCAGCAGCGCAGAATGCAGCCAAGGTCTGACTTTAATACACAATTTTTACCATTATCACTGAAAGGCTCTAACAACCTCTCCTAACTGCCTCCTCATCCTTAAATTAATCACAGCTAAATGAAAAATACTGTGATACCCAAGGAGGACCCAATCTGCATCTGCTTTGAGGACTTCTCTTGAAGCAGACAGACCGCGTGTCACTAACTGGGACCTCTGGCACTTTTGGCAAAGAGGATGCTGTTGGGGTGTGCTTGCTGGACTGCGATGTCTGCTGCTTCTCCTTCCCCTCCCACCCCCATTTCCATTTCTGTGTGGTCCCGACGCAGCCAGCTGCCACCTTGCTGCACAGAAACACACCGTTAATCTCTTGCTGCGCGTGTATTTTGACTTCAGGTAAATCAGGGACATAATTTTCTGTTATCTTCTGCTCGGTACAATCTCATTTCACAAGGGCCCCCTGCCTGGTATCACTGTTAGCTACAAAACCTCATCCCTTCACAGTCTCCCTGGCACTCCCACATTATTCATCTGCTTCGCACTCATCTTGTCTTCTGCGTTCTCTCGTTTTTATCCCCATCATCTACGATCAGCCTCGCTGTCTTCTCTCCCCGTTTTCAATTTCTTACACCAAATTGGAAACTTCTTTTATGACACTTCCTTTACCGAGGAAAACGGCATAATCAGAGATTTGCCTTACTCCATCTAATATTCCAATTTGGTTGGAACAACAACAAGCACCTCATTATTATTCTGACTCCAGGCTCTTAGATACAGCTGTATTTTTAACAGAAGTCACAAGGCACCTAGCTGCTGCATGCATCTTGAACCAAAAAGTCACTGCCAGACAATGATGCACCCCAAAAAATAATTTAAGATAAGTTTTAATATTAAAAGTTTTCATGAAACAGGTTTATTTTTTTGCCTGTTCGCAAAAACAGTTTGCCAGGATTTATGTATCTTCCTGCTGACTTTGAAAATAAAACAATTCTGATATTAAAGCAGCACTGAACTATACATTAGTTTCCAAAAAAAGAAAAAAAAAAAAGCAGAAAACAAGTAGTGCAGATCATGAAAAGGAAGTTCAGCTTCAAAACTCAATAACTAGTAACAAGATCACAGGGCAGCATGCAGGTTTTAAACATCTATCGGTGTGTCCTGACAGAGACAGGGGAAACCAATGCTGCTTTCTGCTAGAAGCCAACGGCCTTTAAAACTTTCGTTGTTCCTTTCCTTCCTACATCTTGAAGTCCTGAAACACAGTATGAGCCAATAACGCTGGCGGCAAGCTGTCCCGCAGGGCGTCGTTCACCCAGCGCCTCCAGCTCCTGCTGCCACCGAAGGCTGCGACGTCGGTGCGCTGGGAGGAAACGTGAGACGTCCCGGTTCTGCTCTGCTTGCTGGTGTTTGGTCAGAGTGGGGTGGACGCTACCACGTGTCACTCCAGGCCTCTATTAAACAACGCACACGCCTGGGTAAGGGCCAGGGCGAGCAGCGCCCGTCTCCCAGGCTCTTTCGTACCCGGCAGTGCCAGGGCCGCGGAGAGGGCTGGAAGTCCTGAGGCCACTCATCCCTGCCCAGGGCTCCTTCCACTGAGAGGCACCAGAACTCCTGAACACACTGACACGCAGCACGTCCCTGCCCACAACCGGCTCAGAGAGGGACCCTGTCCTCCTAAACCCACGGGAGTTCTGTCGTTGGGGTCAGTGAGGCTACGCTTTCCTTGCCACCAGAAGAGCTGGAGCTGTCCCAGGGAAGCCACAGGAACCCCACCACGGGGCCGCAGACGCACGAAGCAGCTCCCGCTACTGCCGAAGCCAGAGGGGAGCTACAAGTGTTCAGCATCTCCATTGCCTTTGTTAAATGGGGACATGCTCAGGTTACCAGATACTCAGAAAAAAATGCAGACAAAGAGAACTACATCCCCTTCAGCTCTTTGTTGAGCAAGAATAAATGCAACAAGATGCTCCTGAGGTCTGGATTGAACACTCTCCTCCTCCCAGGGCTCCCCTCTCACTTGTGAGCTCGTGCAGTCCCTTTCTGTCACCCTGCACGAACCCAGCCGCAACGTCTCCACTGACAGAGTGAAATCACTGGTTTAAGAACAGGAGAGAAATGAAGAATTAGAGCTCTCATTCTGCACCATGCATGGGAGCTCCTTGTTAGCAGCAGGCAAACAAAGCTAGCGCATTTTATTATGTTACAGCAGTCAGAAAATGGAATTTCTATCCTAGGAAAATTCCCTGGTTCCTATTTTTCTTCTCGTACATAAGTTTCATGAAATACTTAGCAGGGCAGAAATTCCAAAAATGAGTGATTCACAAATATCAAAACATGTTCCTTCAATAAGACTGAAACATTTCTCCTGATGAATGTTTAAGTAAAATTACTTCCACATTAGAATAATAAAAGTCAAAACTAAACAAGAACATCTAAATCAAGTGTTTTGACATTATTTAAATGAAACAAGTTGAAATGAATCTTTCAAAACTTATCCATCAAATATTATATCACGCAGATAAGATTTTGACAAAACAGCATTTTCTAACAGAGAATGTTTCTCCAGAAATTCTTCATCGCCTATTTATGCTATTTGTCTTCTGGCAGTGGGTGGGGAAGCTGGGTCCCTCTGCTCGGCGCGGAGGCGGCAGCCCACGCTCCCAGTGACTAACGAGAGCAAGAAGTGCCCGCGTGGGAAGGAGCCGGGCTGGGGAGCGCCCGCACGCGGTCTCTGCTCCTTTATGAGCCGCACAGAAACGCTGCAGGCACCCAGAATTCAGGTCACTCTCTTCCCGGGGTTCCGTGGGAATTTCTGCTCCTGCCTGACTCAGCTCCGGAAGAAAATGAGGATTTTGGAGCTGCAAGCAAGCACTGCACTAGCAAAATTCCAGTTTCTGGAAAAATCATCCACAAGATTTGGGATTTGTGAGCATTTAGAGGCCGTACCCAAGGAAATTGCACAAATACTATCCTTTGTCAGCAGAGACCCTCTAGAATACGCTTAACCTCACACACTACTTCCCACATAAACTGACTTCGTTTAAACAAATGAAAGCTGACGGTGTTAGGTACGTCTCTGAAGGAACCAGGAGCAGGGTGTTTCTATCATCTAGTTCTTTTAATCAATTCCAACAATGAGGAAAATGGATCTAAAGAGGAAACAAGATGAGAAGGAAGATAAAAACTAAGGAAGCAAGCCCCTTCTTCCCGCGTATCTTTGCAACATCCCTCCCCCCTAAACCACTGGTGCAGGACAAATGCAGAAACCGCATCCAGCAGGCTCGTTAAAGCCCTGGGCCATAACATCAAACCGCTCCTGCCAAAGTTTATATGGGACTTAAATACAACTGCCACAACCCTGGGAGCGGTTCAGGTCACACACCGTAAGTTAAAAGCCTTGCTGGCTGTTGGCTCAGCGGTATTTCAGCACGAGTGCTTTATGACATGAGTCAATACACTGAATGGAAAAGCAGGGTAGGAAAGATACAAACACTAAGTTTTCTGACAAATTTCCACCATCAACAATATTGGGTGGTGGAAATACATATCATTCACATGTGACCACTGAAAACTACCTGTGTGTTACCTGGGCTTGTCAGGGAAACCTGAGCATCTCCCCAGACAGAACCACAGCACGCCACGCCAGGGAGCTTTGAACGCTGGCTCTGAACAGCAGCACCAGAACTAGTTTCAGATAGGAGTATTTCTTCCCCAAGTCTCCTAGGATCAGGCAACTTAGGACACTGTTTGTTCTCAGTGGGACATACATCCATGTATATAGACACACGTACACGCAGCTTGCACGCAGGCAGCTATACAGAGAGTTCTGTATTTACATACATCCGTGAAAACAGATGTGGAAACCCAGCGAGCTCGCCCGGTCAAACACCTTGGGCAGCACCAACCTGACTGAAACCAGAAGGGTCAGGAGAGGAAATCTTTAGGCTCCAGCTCTGCAGAGCTCCTAAACCCCTTAGCACCATGGGGATAAATTTCAGCTCTAAAGCTAAGCCCTCCAGAGCCAAACACTTTGTGAGTATTTCAACAATAAATATTGTTTCATCACCCCCTGCCTGCAGCATGCTGATAGTTCAGAATATAAGAGCTTAGCCAGTGCTACCCAAACTAATCCAATTCCAACAGAAATCCAGATAGGTTAGTGGGTGTGTGTGTCAATTTAGTTTTCATGTTAATTTATTACTTTATATTAAAAATAAATATAAATGCAAGACTAAAATAAAATCTGCCTTTGTTCTATTTTTTAGTTTTAATATTTCTGTCTCTTACCACGGAACTTTATATTATTAATTTACTTTTATAATATCGCTTGCAATAACCTCCAGCTCACCAGTACCAGAAACACATTTTTCCCCACCCTTTCACTGTGAGGAGGACCGAGCATCTTCAGCCCACTGATGGGGAACATAACTGCAGAAGGATGGCAGATGAGATTATGGGAGTCTGAATCCTTTCCAATGAACCCTAGATTTCTGAAGAACTTCTGAAAACATTACGTGAAGGGATTATTTATACCCAGCCATTACAAGGGGTTGACCTGGGAATTTTGAAAGAACCATTTCAATGGCTGTGGAAGGCACAGGGCTGCTCTCAGCAGAAGCTATTCTGAGAAGCCATCTGAGACTAAAGGAAAGAAGGGAGAAGACAAGACCCAGGACCGCAGGAGGCTGTAAGCCCTCTCACAAGTCAAGCACTAAATTGCGGTATCAATCAGCTCGCCACAGTTGTGAGAAAGAAAAGACTTTTCCAGCAAAGTGGAGCTTAATACAAATTTCTTCTGACAAGCACTGGAAGTCCAAAAACATTGTTCACTATTATGAGAGAATGTCTGTTTAAAAGGATAAAAGTGGCTGCAGTTGAGACACTGGAGATTTAGAGGTAATCTTCATGAACATTAATGAGCCAGATCCTCAGCTGGTGAAGACTGACACAGCTTAACTGAAAATCAATGCTGTCACACCGATTTACACCTGCCGAGCATCTCTTCCAAATGCACCCAATCTTGCAGGGCAGACTTGGACAAACCCAAATCCAGACTCCTTGTGTTTTGCATAATCTTCCTGGTGCAAATACACTTCCTTTTTGCTCACAAGTGAAGCAAAAGGACCTGGTTGGCTTCCCCTCCTCAGGAACCCTACATTAAAAATCTGATGGCATATCACCCTCCTCAGCACGTTCCTTCCAACAGGCCTTCACATCTGTGCAGCAATAAATCTCTTCGGCACAACTGTTTCAGAACTAGCAACAGGCTTTATGATTGCATAATGCTTAAAATGTACACTGAGACACATTTCAGGATAGACAGCTATTTAAACACTCTACAAGCAACGCTCGGCCCTTCTATTAGGCAGATTTTTGGTCTGGACTTTATACGGCTTCATTAGCTGTAATTTTCCTCTTGCAATTAGGAAGAAGCAGAGCCATAAAATTGATAGTGAAACTTGTAAGTTGCACAATTTCATAACGTATTTGGCAAGTGCTAATTGCCTCTTACTTAAGTGTCTCTTGCTTTGTAAGTCAAAGCATTTGCGAAAACTGAAAGAGTTTTATGGGCCTGGCTGATTGGAGGTTAGCTTAACCTCAGCACAGCGCCAGCACGGACCTTGGCCTTGGAGAGTATTTCTTTGTTCATGCACAAATCCATTTTGCAAGGTCAAGAAGCTGCTGTACAGAAACAGCAAATATGCCTAGAAAAAGAGACAAGACGTGAATGACAGGCAGAGAGTAGGTTCTTCTTCTAACACATGCAAAGGACAGACACGCCCCAGGGAATGGTCCCTCCTTCAAGGCTCCTCAGGGGCCTGCAGAGCCAGAACGCTCCCCTTTTTTCCTTCTGGAGGTTATGGATGTGGAAGAGTACAGCAAAACAGGCAGCAGCTGCGCAGGTAAAGCTGAAGTGTAGGGCAGGGAAAAGCACCTTTGACACTGGAAGCTCCATAGGACAGGACTCCAACGCATGACTGATAATGGTGACTCCCAGATGACTGGGGAGGTCGCAGGGAGCACGAGCAGCTCGGCCTTGCGATAGATCAAGCTACCAGTAACATCGAAGCAAGCCAGAGGAGGAAGAAGTCAAGCTCCTTATAGATCTAAAGTTCACAGAAGATGAACAACAGCGTATAGAAGTTCCTATATCACGTGCTTTGCAACTTTATGGGCTATGCTCCAGGATAAACATAAGATTTATCAAGAGGCTGAAAGAATATGGCCACATTGCCCTCTGGATGAGATGAACAAACCAGACAGGGTCTCAAAGCAGGGGCAGAGTGCTTCCATCCGCGGGCAGCTGCAGGCAGGGGTGCAGCAGGACGCTCTGCCCGGCTGCGAGAACCAGCCGCGGGCAAACGTGGCAGGAGATGGACATCAAGCTACCGCAGAGAGCACGCTTCCAGGCTGGGCCAGTCACAGCCAGCAACGCTGAAACAGTACCATTAAGATGCTTCCTACGGAATCACGCTGGATTTGCCTTTTCCTTCTTTCAACTCCGTTCTCTCTCATCTACGGCTCTCTAATGACTTTTCCGCTGACCGGGCCCTGCAATCCTGTACATCCTGCAGCACCGTGGCCCAGTTCCTCCCAGGGCACTGCTCCGCCTGCCTGGACACGCTGGCATTGAGTCCAGCGAGGTTTTCTGGCAGGTCAGGTCCCTTCAGGCTCCCAACTGCTGTTACTTTAGAACAGCCAGCAGCACCACTACGGGCAGGCCCTGGCCTGAGCGCAGTGTGACACTTCCCTGAAACATGGTTGGTCCCAGGAAAACACTTTTAAAATGAATGAAAACTAATGTGCATTTAGGGCACTTGAAATAAACAGTTTGATTTAAATGTTACTGCTGATACTCAGACCTTTCAAGGATCAGCCCCCGTGTCTAGATTAGGATTTGTGTGCCTTCTTTTAGGCAGAGCTGAAAGAATAAGCCATCCCTGGAGTCAGTAGGTCATAGAGAAAAGAGAAAGTAATCCAAGTGCCTTGAAAGAGATTCAAGATGACAACAGAACCAAAAAGCAGCTGACATCTAAGTGGAAGCGTTCTTGTGGCTGTGCTGGCAGCTGCATCCCACTCAGCGGGTGCGAGGCTGCCGGGCGGAGGACGGAGAGCACACTCCTCAGCGGTGCTTGCGGAGGGAGCTGAGCACACTGGGAGCTCACACCAGATGTGGACACACAAGATGAAGAGTTCTGGAAAAAGCTGAGAACCACTGAAGCCAGGAATCTAAGGAAAGCTTCAGCCAGTATCACCAGTCACTTACATGAGGTAGATGGAATACCTTTCCATCACGCTTTCTATGACTTTGCAAACACCTACAACAACAGTAAACGTAAAAGCCTACGACAGAGTTCAGCATTCAGATCCTAATGCATTTCATGCGTTTCTTTTGAAAAATCCCAGCATTAACTTTTATTTCATTTGTAATACTCCAGACTAATCAAAGTTTAAACCACTTGATACCACTAATCTACTGGAACCACTGAGTATTTGATCTCATTTTCTCCCGCAGACAGAGTCTGTTGCCATCAGCTGAAACACACCAACTCTCTTCCAACAAAGCAGATGACATGGCAGTGAAACATTACCCTCTCAGTCTGCTCTCGTGGAAAGGAAATCGTGAAAGCTGCTCTTATCGGAGCAAAGCTTCAGTTTTAAGAGAAAATCTGCAGAGCTTCAATATATTTAGAGAAGCTTCTTTCCCTCCTTTCTCCCAAACAACTGTGCCCACCTCATCCCTGATCCCTTTAAAACATCTAAATTCGGAGAGAGACACTTGGATTACCTTCGTACGTCGCTTTGAATCCCAGCAGGTTGCTGACACTGTCTGTCTGGAAGAGGAGCCACATCTGGTGGTGTGTGCTAACGATGAGATCAGGGACCGTGGTGCCTGTCAAGCTGCAAAAATAAATAAGAACAAGTAAATAGCCTGTGAGTCTCCCCAAACTTATTTTCCCACCAAAGTAAAGGCTGCATATACCTCTGCAGGAGCAGAAAGTAATGAGAGCAGTGCCACTACAATTAACAAAAACCCCAAAACAGAACGCTGCCCAAAAACCCGACAGATTCTTCGAGACTGATGAGCCTCTTCAGGATGTTTCTGCATGCTGCTACCACAGCAGAGGGTCTGCAAGTCATCGTCATCACCAGAATAACGATTAAAGTCCACTACCATTATTACAATACATCATCCAGCAGCAACAGTAATAATTTCCTTTCTCACTGAAGCAAAACATAAGCAAACAGAGTTCTCCAAACCCATACCGGTGACCCAATCCTCTTAACTGCCTTCAGAGGTATTTCGTAATACTACAAAAATTTACTTTCAACACATTCTCTGCTAGATTTCTATCCTGACAGAAGTGTCCACAAGGATCTCAAAAAACCCCAACCAAACCAACCACAGAAGACAAGGCATGAGCCTCAAATCTGCTGAATGCCCTGCGAGCCCTTGAAAAGTGCTGCTGATGCAGGCAGCACGCGGGGATCAGGACACTGCCTACCCGCCAAGGATGCTCCTAGGAGAGCTGGAGAGATTTAGAGAAATGTCACCAGTATATCCCCATTAATGAGCCATGTGCAGCTCATCCACATTGGGGTTAATCACCACGTTGTGGTTCAACACAGCTTTAGAGTCTGATCCCCCGCCCACGCCAGCACCAGCGCAGGCACTGGCACAGGCACAGGCGCCTGCTTGGAGCCCGGCTCCTTCCCTTCCCTCTGCTTCTGAAAACAGGAGCAGCGCGTGGGAAGGGATCATTACTACAGCAGTATGAGTGTTATGTTGCCTCAGTGGCAGTGTTTAATGTTGTTGTTATACTATTTCTGCTAAGGTATTATCTGTGATAAATTTATAAATTACCTTAAGCGCAACTACTGCAAATGGATAAGCATGGCTTATTTTTTTTCCTGGAGCGTTTCCTTCATTCTACACACATACCTATGTGCAGATACGGCTTCTGCCTGGCACCATTCTCAAGTGAAACAGCAGCACCTGAAAGACTTCTTGATCCCCAAGCTCTCCAGGCAGAATTATCACAAACCAGCACTGCAAGGGCGCAAACCCAGCAGCTGTGTGTTGATGGAGTCCCATGAATAAATGTAACACACAACCTCCAGGCCTGATTGCCGCAATTCCCAGTTTCCTGGGTAATGGGAGCCAGTACAGCTGATCTGCCAATTACTGGTGATCAGAGTGAAGCCAAATCGCTGCTAGAAGGGTTGTGCTACCTGCTTGGCATTCTGAACACCGGCTGCCCGCTGAGCACCAGATTCCTTCCAGCAGCCTTACAGGTACCCAGTGTTGTAAACGGGACCAACCCTGCCATACTCTCAACTCTCCTCCCCACACGCACCAGGGACTGCTGGAACACCTGAAACCAGCCACCGCTCAACTGCTGGCCGTGGAACCTGCAGTGTGTTTTTACCTGAATCACGTTCACATCTCCCAAGCCCATCAAAGCCCTCCCAGCTCTGCCCCCACCTTTGCTCTGTTATTGCTTTGACCTGCATCAGAAATTTTATTGATCCCAGGGTGCTGGTAAATTAAGCTGTAATCTTGTTTTAATGGCTGTTTTGCATCCAGAGAGTTTGATTGGGAGTGCAGACGCAGAGCTATTGTTGATTCTTCTCAAATTATTTAAGCAGCAGACAGGCAGGAATGAGGAACATAAGAGAAAAACCTTCAGAAAAAGGCTCTTCAAAGGTTTTTGCATGCTTCCCCATTCCACTTTAACAAGCTGAATGATTGATTTGGGTGCTCGTTACTTCAGGGAATAAAATCCTCTCTGCAAGTCAGAAAGCTCAGCCTAACAATCTGTTATATTCTCCGAGATGCGTTTTACAGGGATGTGAGTGAGACTGGAAACAAATGGTCCTGCACACCTCCGTTTGGGATAGCGCCTGCTGCCATGCAAGTGGATTCAAGTGTATTTCTTGTTTTGAAAGGCTGCAGGACTGAATTCCTCTTGAAAAGCCGAGAATAAATGAAGGGTAGTAAGAAAACTGGAAGCCCTGTCTCTGACAGGGTTAGGTTTCTGCATGTTGATTCCTCATAAAACCTACAGCTTGTATCCAACAGCCATCCAACCTGATACACGAATTCAGCTGGCAGGAGGTAAGAGGGCAGCAACTGCTGAGAGAAGCTGTCCATGGACTTCCAACCACATTCACTACAAATGGAGTATTTCTGTGGTCTTCATACCTCTCATTTCATTAGTTTTCAACTTCTCCTCCCAGATCAAAAATAAAAAGAAATAAATTTTCCTGTTAGGATTAGCATCAGCAATTTAATGGAAAGTTCTCCTTGGCTGGGAGAAGACAGCACACACTGCATCCTGTGCAGACACTCTCAGATATCCCAAATTTGCATTAGCAAGGTGTTGAGTAGCTAAAACAGAGTGAGAAAACGTGGAATGATTAAAATCAAATCTAGGAAAATATTCATGGGCTTTAAGCAAACAAAAAAGGGCTAGAATGAGAAATCATTTCAGCACGTTATTACAAACTGCTCTCCTGGCAGCAATTTGCACATTTTGACCAATCAGCTGTGAAATGTTCTGTGACACTTTAATTACAAACACTCTGGCAATAATCAGACTTTACATTTATATACATTGCAGGTTAGAGTTCCTGACCTAAGCATCACCAATGCTCATGTTCTGAAAAGAAATGCAGAGTAAAATGAACCTCGGAGAAACAGGGATTTCGGAAAGACAAGCAAACATTAAGGTAAGAGAAAATGGAGTGGGAGGCTGATTCATGTGAAGAACCAAGCAAAGAGGAGGAATCAAACACAATACGAAATACTCTCTACCACTAGGAATGCATTCCACAGCTTTGCCAGAGTAGCTTTTGGAGAGTTATTTGCTCTTACACGTTTTCAATTAGACAGAAAAGAAGGGAGTCTGTCAAGCTAAGACACTAAAGCTGGCCCTGCTTCCAACACCCCGGTTCATCACTGGGGCGGGTGATTGCTGCTCAGGGCCAGGGTGGGGCATCCATCAGTGGGTGGTGAGCAGCTGCATCACTTGTTTTTCTTGGGGGCTTTGTTGTTTTTATTTTCATTACAATATTTTATTTTTATCATTATAATGATTTTATTTTATTCCAGTCATTAAACTCTTCTTATCTACACCCATGAGTTTTCTTACTTTTACCATTCTGAGTCTCTCCCCGATCCCATCAGGGAGGGGAGGGTGTGCAAGCAGCTGTGTGGTACTTACTTGTCAACTGGGGTTAAACCACAACAGACACTTTACCAGAAGGGCAAATACAAACCATCAATGCTAGCAGGTTAATGATAATAAATAGCCTTCTGAAAGATGATCAGGGCTCGCTTCTTTCCAGCTGTGGTATTTCCTAGAGACTACTGTTAAAGATCCTGACTTATTCCTATGCTACACCGGGATCCACTTCAACCACTTCCTTAGCACGGTGCCGATTCAGAGTTGAGTACACTGTATACGTAGAACTAAAATTCAGAGAGACATGGAAGTTTAAAGAGGGGGAAATATGTGGTGCACACACTGACTGTCATCTCCAACAAAATGGTCCCAGCACACGCCTTCCTCAGAGCAGCCAACAGCTCTCACCAACCTCAGAACCGCCTAAAAAAACAGCAGACAACAGAAACTGATGCCTACATGCTGTAAAACACACGGGTCAGGGAAAACCTTTGTCTTTCATCTACTAACCCACAGGTTCCTTTGGCTTGACATGCTCCTTCCAACTGAAATCAAAACTGTCTCTACCCGTTAAGCACTGAGTAAGAGATGGCAAATGCCAATACCCAGCCCATTGCCCTCGTATTCCCTGTATTAGCTGCACTACAACACTCGGCCTTCAAATCTTCTTAACACAATATAACAATTTTTTATTCTAAAAACTGGCAGCAGCAGAGATTTCATGTCTTCCTCCAGCATGGCTGGATGGGTCCTGTACTGGTTGAATGTCTTTTCTTCATAAATAAAACTGAAAAAAAATCCAAAATCCAAACAATCAAAACCCTTCAAAAAACATGTTTAGATATGAAACACCGACATGGGAAGGTCTGTAAGGAAAGTAGGACTGTCTACAATGTTTCCTTTACTGAAGAAGTCTCCGTAGAACATCAGATCTGCAAACTATAGGATTTAAATGGGGGCGGGGGGGGCGGCAATTCTCAGCCTTGAAGATGCTTGTGTCATCATTTACACAAGTGCACACTGCTCAGTATGTCAAAGATATGGATTTACAGTCACTTTGCACAGTTAAAAATGACTGCACAAGATGGCCAGCACAGGAGAGACAGACCCAAACAGTTTCCAGTTTCTGCCCAATTTGCATCTGCTCTTGTAACCCAGCTTTAATCCTGTTCACTCTGCCCGCCGGACAGCCTCAGCCTCTCCCTCAGGGGCCCTGGCAAACGCAGTTCAAGAGAAGCAAAGCAAAGGGGTAAGAGCCCTTCTGTCAGCTGAAATGTAAGAAAACGATGAGAGAAAATACCCAGAACCATCAGCTCCACCAAAACCGACAAAAAGCCTAAAAACCACCCAGTGAGGTACAGCAAGCAGACTGGGACTCCTTCATCACATCGGCCACATGTTGTATGGCAAAACTTAGGCACAGATTTCGCCCAAGGACAAAGAACACGTTACTTACACATAAAGCACAGTTTTCTGGTCTCCGACTTGTCCTCCATCACCCACTGTCAGAGTGTCATATCCTCGTTCTAGTTCAAATTCTTCAAAGGTGAGTTTGATAACCTGGCAAAGATGCAGCACGTTAATATGAATCAACTGCCGTGGCAGCCAGCAGATCCTCTTGTCTTGTTTATTTATCTGTTTGTCTATCAAGGAGCAATTTGCGGGAGCATTAATATCTCCAGGACATCACCAAAGGTGACCGTCCTCACTTTTTATAGCACTGTAGCACTTCTCTCCAGACAGATTGAGCTCTTACTGAAATTACCTCTCCGATTTTTCTGCTTTATCTATTGATTTTCTAGATGACTTTACTGATAAAAGATGTGTGTGCTGGGATTTCAGCATGCCATTTTTCACCAGGTACCGCTACCATTTCTCTCATAAACCTGAGATTATGGTGATGGATTCGAATGTGCGTACCGGCGGCGTGTTTGTTACATACGGTGCTAGCAGGGAGTCTTTTACTCTGTTGCTCACAAAGTTCCCCTGGCTCTCAGAAGCTTCTGTCAGACCAAGAAAGGCTTTATGTGAATTACTCAAGGAAACTGTCTCAAGCTGCAAACACATTCATCACAGTATCTGTGCACAGCTGTTTGTTTCTTCTGTTTTCTCTCCTGCTCTATGCCAGCCTTCCACTCCCACTCGATTTGCATAGCCTCTCCGTATCGTTTCGGAGCAGAGGTCCCACAAAAGTCGAGAGGTTTGTGTTCCAAGTCTCTTGGTTGCTTTTGAAATCTGTTATTCTCAAATATCTGAAAATTACAGTGTGACTCGGGGAACAAAGGTCTTAATCCAACCTTGGACAGTGCAAGCAAACAGAAAAGGAAGAGCCTGATTTACAGAAATGCTTTACATCCACAGCACCAGGGAAACAACGATTGGGAGCTCTGCTTCTTGGAGCTTTTTAACTGATCGGATTCAGGAAAGCACATAAACACCTGAATGCATTCAGATCTTGTGCATGTGCCTGTAAATATATTAAATCTCCTACCTTTTATCAGACTGAATTACTAAATTTAGTTTCACACAACGTAGAAGCAGTTATGAGAAGCAAGCGAGGAAAAGGGCGAAGGTGTGTGCCGAGGCCCACAGACACAGGAGGCCACCCTGCACCTCTCGACAAGGAAGCAAGGCACGGGAAAACCAAAATCTTTGTCTTGTAGTTTCTTGCCTACTATAAAAGCAGCAGCTCCTGCAAGCACTTCAGAACGTGTGCGATCGCAGGGGGATAAACGTCCCAAAGTTACAACCAAAAGCAGTGATGTTGTGTTAAATGCGAGCGTGCCTCCAAGGCTCTGCAAGGCTGGCATGGACTCCAGGAAACCTCTTTCTGTCAAAAGCCCCTCAACTTCAACTCCTTCAGAAAACTCTGGTTAGTCAGACATTGAATGGCTTGAGTCGGTTTTAAAAAAATAACGGGTGTATATATAGCTCAGACTCAACTGTCATGTGCTACCGTCTTCTACATAGAAATGCAATTCATACTTTTCAAATGCATAGAAAAACAAATCAGATATTTTAGCCGTGACGATCTGAAAATAGAGTTTTACTCAAAAGCCCCATGAACATGAAACGGGAGCCTGTGTGATACTTCACAGAAGTCCAAAACCATTAATTTTAGTAGTAGTACCAAAATATTAACCTGTGCGGATTATTATTAAACTGTGTAATGATGGAATAATGTAATTAATACAACGAACAGTGCTGTAAAATGGCACACATCATTAGTTAAATCAGTCATTCACGTAAATTGCATTCTAAGGAGTCTGACCCTAATTAAATAACTAATTACATTCTAGTATACTGAAGACTGAAACCTTGTGGCACAGGAACAGGACGCTGAATACAATATTTATTTATCCATTTTCCTATTTTCTTTTTGCTCTGAAAGCTGAAAATTATTTAATGATTCATTAAACAACAAGAGACCTACCAGCACACACAAACACAAGGATGACACAAAACCTCAATTTTAAGCTGCTGAAGCGACAGGAAGCAATTAGCAAAGTCAAGAAAATTGGCTGGAATATGACACCTGACTCAAGGCTTCGTACCACAAAGTGATCTGAAGTGCAGTCACATTCACAGGAACAAACCCACGTAGTCCCCTCCTGGAGAGCAGCACCTCTCGCAGTTGCGCTCAGACGCTTTACAAGCACCCATTACTCATCTGCCCCCTCTCCTCCCCGCTCTGGAGCATCTATCTTCACTGGGGATGAATCATCCTCTGGAGGGGCCCATCTCTCTCCGCCGATGACACAAGAGCCTCGGACAACGCTTTATGTGACTAGCTGGACTCCGGATGAGAATAACCCCAGGAGAAATACCAACCAGTAGCAGCCATTATGCCAAGAAGGTTCAGAAATAGTTTTGATGCAAATTCACCAATTATCATATGCATTTCTCGGTTCCCAAGTGATCTATTTTTCCACTGTGGTTGAAATTAATTCCCATGGCACTGGGGACCAGCAAAAACTCTACATACCCTGAATATCCCACAAATAGGTCTGATGTCACCTTCTGCATAAAAAATAATTCCAAGTTGTCAACTGAAGAGCGCTGTGCCCTTAATACTGTTTATGTAGGTTTCTGAGCAAACTTTGAGGGGATTATGTAGCTCAGTGAACCTGGCTCACGGTTCTTTTCCAAATATAGAGCAGATGACTTGCAAATGAGTTCTAAATTCAGCTCAGTGGTTTTCCCATCGCTCATATTAAAAGCTTCATATAACAGGATCTGATCCAAAGACCACTTAAGTCAATAAAAAGATTACCACTGACTTCAGTAGGCTTCAGCTCAGGCCCATAATGCTTTTTATCTTCAAAGTATTTTACAGGCATTTTAATTAATTCATCCTGGATCCCTCCCTCACCCATGCTGGGGAACGTGCAATGATGAGATCATCCCCATGCACAAAGGCAACGCGTGTCTGGGAGGTGAAGTCTCCAGTTTAGCAACGTTTCTAACATGGGCCGCGCTTTAAGTAAAGGAGAATTTTACGTGTACTCTTCAGAGGCAGCACTGTATGACTGTGTTGAGTAGCACCACCATACTGGCGTTAAAACTCACGCACCGGTGACTCCCATCATGCAAGCCGCTGCGTTAGCCTACGCCGTCAGCCTCGGGGGCTGTTTGCTGGACTGAAGAAATGGTTCATGCCAGTGAATCCACTCCCTTTTGTATTTTCACCCATCAGACACAGTCCTGTCTGCACAACTTGGGTTTCTGGAGCCTTAGTGAATCCTTTAAACAGCAGGAAATGCTAGGGGCAATTGATTTGTTTCCATCGTTTCCCCGCCTTCCTGAGGAGCACCAGAAGGAAGCCCACGCCTTGCCTGGGCTCCCAGGACCACTCGGCGCCTGCGGTGCCACGCCGGCAGCAGAACGGCATCAGGCTGCCGCTCACAGTGACAGGAGCGAGCAAAGCAGTGGGCGAGGAACGAGCCAGAACAGCAGCGGCTTTCCCCAGGCATCCGTGCATTCCTCAGCCCTCCCTGCTTCCAAGAGATGAAGAGTTCTTCCCTACCTGTAAAGTACACCTCCAGGATGAAGCATCCAAAAAAATTGGTATTACTAATTAACTATTAGTGAACTATTTATCACTTCAAAGAGAAAGAAAATGGCAGTCTCTCTACACAGTTAATACAAGCTGCTGATTTGACCAATCCTTATTCCACTTGTGCTACACCTCTTTGCAGTACATGAAGCTGCAGCCCACAGAGCATAAGCCACAGTTTCTTGTGCTACTGGATCTCTGCTGCAAGTTGCTAGGCATTAAAATGAATGGATTTCACCAACTGTAGTTCCCTTAATGATTTACGAAAGCTGAGGATCAGGATGCAGACTGTTTTCTCATCAAGTTTGTTATCTCACAAGTTTAAAAGCTGAGGAAGAAACCAACCAGGGGAAGAGGAGAAACTTTCTATGAGTAGAAATTCCCAAAGACACTAAGTTTTTGAAAAATGAGACAGTCTGCCCCTGAACCTAGAAAGGAGAAGCTTGTCCTACCACAAGCTGTCCTACCAGCTTGTCCTACCACACTACTGAAGGAAAAGCAGAAGTTTGTGCACAAGGTTGGCAGGAAAGCGAATGAACAGAGCTGAGGATCAGACTCTGAATATTCAACGTGAAAGCAACGGGACAAAGGGTCAGTAGAACAGTGGACACAGCCCATAAGCACCTCTTGGCAACTGGTTGCCCTCTCCTCCTTCATAATTTGTATGGGAAAACCTGAAGGGAAGTGTGAGCCTACAGAACACCCAGGGCACATCCACATCTAGCTCCCTACAACTTCCTTCCAAACACAGAACTATTTTAGATACACAAAAACTGGATTTTGCTGATCTTTGAAAAACCAAGCTGCACAAAAATAAAGACATGTAACACACATACCACAGCCCAAGATGCTGATGCATCCAACAACCCGTCTGTGCCAAGGCAATATATACCCAAGGGTCTGCAGGCCACAGGCTGGGAAACACAGCTGACACTTGAGCAGTAATAGCTGCTGTTACATGTGCTCTGCTCTCCACTTGCACATTACCCTGATGAAGGAGAACCTCCTGGGTCTGATTAACCAGTAAATCACTTCTAATAAGTCAGCACTGAAAAATATCCCGATTCCACACTCCAGTTTCCCAGAATTCGGGTCATTACTACGCTCCTACGCAGCCAAACCAAGACATCCGCTGGATGCGATGACCAGCTAATGACAGCCCTTGAAACAAACTCATTCTGAAATTGGAACATAGGAATACTCTCCATTAAAATCATAATCCACCAGTGATCTGTACTTATTAAAGGCTTGAACCGAGGGCAACGGGGAGAGGAGAACTGAGAAGGCTCCTCAACCAGCCCCGGCTCCGGCTGCCCTGCCAGGGCAAGCGCTCCCGAGGGAAGCGAAGCGCTGGGGGTGGGAGCACAGGATGCCATCCCATCAGCGGCAGCAAGCAGGCTACGGCAGCAGAGAGTTGCCAGCGTTTCTACAGGTCGTAACGATTTCTAGCAAGAAATGACATCCTGGGAAACCAATGTGTCTGTGAAACGCTGTCCTTGGATCAGCGGCAAAAGGCAGAGTGCCAAATCGCGGGACTGCCTAGAGGCAAGGACCAAGGCATAATTGGCAGAATAAGCACATGAGCTCAGTGACTTGGCATGCGAGATCTGCTCATGAGCTAATGGAGATGAGGTTAGCAGGAACCCAGATACTCAGAAGAATGAAACTTCTCATCTTCTGAGAGCAGAAGATGGTGAATAACACCTCGGAAAGTGTATTTTGAGGTATGCAGCAAAGTAATTTCTGTCCTTGTGTTCCCATGCAGATCTGGTGGAGAGGAACAGGCTGCGTTGGCAGGGCTGGAAGAAGCTGCAAGGCTCTGAACATTGCCCTCCTCGAGCCAGTGGAAAATGGCAAGGACTTGATCTTACAAAGGCCAAGGCAGTCAAGCTTTGTTCTCTACATGATCTGTGACAATAGGCTCAAATCACACATGCAAAGCAGTGGGGGCAGAAATCCCCACCAACCTCCCCTCTTCCAACCTCAGGGAACACAGAAAGGACTTGTTGACAAATTTACGCTACTGCACAAATAGCAGCAGAGAGAACCATACCTCCCTCCTCACTCGCCCTCTGCCCTTTGGGGGCCAAAATCCCCGTTGGTTGGGGGCCAGCCAGCAGCCAAAAGGAAGAGAGAAATCAGCATTCCTGGCACAGCCCTCCTGCCCCGGCTGAGAGCTGGCTTAACGAGTTGCTTTGCTAAGCTGTTTGGCATTTCACCACCATTCACGCCAAGATATCAAAGAGGTTTCGACTGAAAATAATTGCATTCACTTTTAATTACATCCTTTAACAAAATGAATTTTTAGCAGAGAGGGAATGTGATGTGTTGCGTCTTTAAACAGAGTTGAGAAACATGTGGAAGAAGTCTGTGGGGGGAGAGGGGGGTTCCACATCAGAAACAGAAACCTGAATGGCTAAATATCAGAGGCTGGTCCTCTCTGAAGCAGCACACAACATTTCAACTAAGCACTGAAGCAATCACGTGGAGACGCATCTCCGAGACCTACCTTGGCTGGGTTGAGCGCAGTGATGACCCACACGCAGTAGGCATTGTTATCGTACTGTACAGGGTAGTTGGGAGAAGTTATCACACCACTGGGACCGCGAAGGTACATATCACACATCCTAGCTGTGAAGAGGAAAACAAGACATGTGGGAGTGAGGTGTCTCAGCTTCCGGATGTACATGGCGTTCGTTCTTTACGGAGGAGAGAAAAGCAGAGATGCACACAGCATGGAAGTGGGGGAGAATTAAAAATTGCTGCTCTATGTTCTTCTCACTGGTCAAAAGATTCTTTTTTTTTTTTTTTTTTTTTTCATTTAACAT